>SCDY01000477.1:0-58856 GCA_004143825.1 Drosophila micromelanica
GTAAGCTCCCGAACCCATAGGTATTTCAAACATCCATAAATCGACCAAAACAGAACCGATTTTCATGTTTGATGGCATTCTGGTCATGATTTTTCATCCCTACCGATTCTACATTTAAAATCGATGCATTTTTGAAAAATATTTTTTTTTTCATATTTTTGGATAAAAGCATGTACTCCCCCCTTACTCATTTTCAAAAAAATTTTTTTTAAAAATTTAAAATTGCGAGTTTTTAGTTTGAATCGATTTTGCTGGCCATAAATGGTATAAAAAACAAAATTTAACCCGATTCTGAGCATATGAAATTTTTGGTCAAAAATCATGCCAAAATGGAGAAAAATTTGGACATGTAAGGTCCCGAACCCATAGGTATCATATTTCAAACATCCATAAATCGGCCAAAACAGAACTGATTTTCATGTTTGAAGGCATTCTGGTTATGATTTTTCATCCTGATCGATTCTACATTTAAAATCGATTAATTTTTGAAAAAATATTTCTATTTAATTTTTTGAAAAAACAAGTAAACTTTCCTTAATCATTTTGAAAATTTGAATTTCAAAAATGTTCGCTTGCGCAAATCCCAAAAATAGAAATCTCCCACAGTTTAAAAGCTAGTCTCCCTCGCATTGTACAAATTACAAAATGCTAAAAATGTTCAAAATAGCAATAATTATTAGGAGAGAGAAATGAGTATAACGCATTCGGTAACGACTGCAGAGTTCATACTTATTTAATTTTGACTCTGAACTACTTAAAAATCAATTATACATAAATTATTTAAAATATATTTCACAGAAAAAACAATGTTAAGAATGTGAAACTGGTTAAGGGCCGCCTGGAGGACACTGAACTACCAGAAGCCAAATACGACGTGATTATATCGGAATGGATGGGCTACTTTTTGCTGTACGAGGCAATGCTCGACACAATTATCTATGCACGCGAACACCATCTGAACCCCAATGGTAAAATTCTGCCCAATCGCTGTACGCTGCACTTGCTGGGCATAAATGAGGCGTTACATGCGCTACACGTTAAGTTCTGGGACGACGTCTATGGGGTAAATATGTGTGATCTGCGCAAGCGCAGCATTGAGGAGCCGCTGATGGAGGTGGTTGATCCCGAGCACATACTAACAGAGAGCGAGCAAATAGCCAACTTTGACATGATGACGGTCGATTTAAACTATTCGAATTTTACGCATGAATTCCATTTGAAGTGCACGCAATCCGGCAAATTGGCCGCCTTTGTGGGCTACTTTGACACACTATTCGAGCTGGAGAACCAAATCGTGTTCAGTACTTCGCCAGCCGAGACGCCCACACACTGGAAGCAAACGGTATTTTTCATTGACCAGCCGCAAACGGTGGAAAAGGGTCAGGTGATAAGTGGCAAGATTAGCTCACGACGCCACCAGGGCGATGTGCGTGCATTGCGTGTGGACATCGAGGCGTTTGGCAGGGTCTATAAGTACACAGTGGATTAGTCGGTCTTCAGATCGTTTTAATGCAAGATTTTTGTAGACAAATGTGAACTTAATTAACTTTTTTTTATAAAATTATGTATATATATAAATTAAAATGAGTACACTCTGCCAGGTAAGCTGGCGTAGTGTTTTGATTTTGCCAAGAAACAATTTTACATATATAATTATTATGGGAAGGAAAGGGGGCGGATAGAGGAAACAGATGCCAAAAAAATGAACTGATTTTGCTTTAAGCGGTGTTGGTTTCCAGATCGGAGGCGGGTATTTCGGGCTCCTCATCGTTGTACACATTTTCGGCCATTTGCCACACTTGCATGATATTGTCCTCGGACACGGAGCAAATGATCCACGGCTCATTTGGATTCCAGGAGAAGTCACTGATTTTGGCAGTATGGCCACCGTGTATAAACAGCAGCTCGGGCGGACCATCTTCGGCATCTTCAGAGCTCTGCTCCTCGCCAATTTTCGACAAGTCCCATACGTGCAGGCGTCGATCGGTGCCCGAGGAGGCCAGAATGGTCTCGTTATGGGGCGACCATTGCACCTGAAAGATTTCATCCTTGTGCGACTCAAAGGAATGTAGTTTTAGCTTGAGATTACGTAGGTCCCACAGGGCGACCGTTTTGTCCGCCGAGCCCGTTGCCAATATAAACTCTGAATACGGATTAAAACTCAAGCAGTTGACTTCAGCCGTATGCGCATCAACAGTGTGCGATGGTTTCGAGGTGTTGTTGTTTCGTGTATCCCAAATCATGAGCTTCTGATCGTCGGCCACCGAGCCAAACAGTGATTCGTGCAGCAAATGCCAGGCCACATCTTCAACAACGGCGGTATGGCCAGTGAATATGTTCTTGGCATCGATAACACGATGCTCCTTGGGCGTGGCGTTAATATCCCACAAGCAGATGGTGTGATCATCAGAGGCCGAGAGCAAATAACCTAGAAAGTTAAAACTTATTGAGTAAAAATTGAGCTACAAAAGAAACTGTACTAAAGTTAACAAACATAAACACACAAACATTTAAGCTAAAACTTGTGTAATTGAGTAAGTGCTTACCGTTCAAGTTGGGATTCCAGGAGAGACCGTAGCCCTCCTTTTGGTGTCCCCGCAAACGCAAGTCCGGCTGGCATTCGCCGGATGGTTCCGGTTTGCTGGGATGTTTTGTGTAGTCAAAAACGAGAACATCACTTGATGGTGTTTTGGTGGCTATAACGCATGCATTTTGCGGCATGTAGCGTGCACGGTTGACCTCTCCCTCGTGATTGATTTTGATTTCAATTTCAATTTTGCCGCACACTGAACCAAAGCCACCAAACTCGCCCTTCTCATTATCGTAGTGGGAGCCATCGAATTGGGCATCCTCGCTAGGCAACTGAACGCTAGCAATCAGCAAATGATTTTGTTCATCCGAGGTATGTGTACCCAATATTAGGCGATGCACGGAGTAATCTTTGCCATCCTGTTTGGTCACATCAGGCAGCCATTGCGCCGTCAGCGAGGGCCATTCCAGAGCGTGCGTCATCACCAGATCGTACAGAAATGGAGTGTTCTTCTTCCATATCTTGTACTCCTCGTTGATCACACGCTCCTCGACGGCATCGTCAAAGGATTCCGCTGCTTGCAAATAGAATGTTCGAAGTTAGCATTTGAAACAAGTATTTACCATGTAATTTGGCATTTACCATTATCGCTGCGATCCACCATTTTCGACCACGCAGCCAAATTATAATTTCACGCGAGTTTTCTATGCGCGTCGCAAATTCGGGCGCCAAAACAACAAAGCGGCGGCGGCGGCAAAAGCGTGTGCAAAGTCGGCAAAAGTTTACACGCTTTGCGGCGGTACAAATAGGCGCTTTTGTTAAAAATTGAATACTTAAAAACACACTTCAATCTTTTCTACACCAAATAAGTGTGTTCCTACACTTATAGCAACAATACTTCTTTCGAAAAGTGAGAAAATTACTTCTCGTTCTTTTTTTTGCAAGCGCGTCGGCTGCTAGATGCGACAGTGAAGTGTCGAAATAATATCGGTAGGGATGTAAGAAAGTCGATAATTCCTAAGTGATTCAGGTATATTAC
The DNA here is from genome assembly GCA_004143825.1 of Drosophila micromelanica. NCBI lineage: Eukaryota > Metazoa > Arthropoda > Insecta > Diptera > Drosophilidae > Drosophila > Drosophila micromelanica. Next base: position 3,570 of record SCDY01000477.1, read on the forward strand.
AATACTAGTCGATAAAATAAAATGAGAAAGAGGTTGCACTTCTAAAGAAAATGTAATGGTACTTTATAATGCAAGATGGCTAAAGGAGACATTTATTTTGAAATAACAAGTTATAAAAAATTCTAAACGTGTAGTTGAAAATCGCAACAATCGATTTTTGTAAATTCCGACTGACTCCCGATGACGATAAGAACTGGTTCCTCGTGCAATTAAAAACAAGCTTCTTTTTACACAGGTGGCAATTCTTAAGAACTTTATTAACATAAAAATTTAGTTTTGCTTAGCTTATGGCAAAAAATTTGAACAGTTGGCGCGCAACGCTCGCCGCAGGTGCATCTCCCGCCCGCTTGTGATATGGTGTATATAAATATGTATATAAATTTGTGTGTGCCCGCAGTGTAATTTAAGCCAGCTTTCCGCGCACATCAATTACTCAATTGCTGGCGCTTTAAAAGCACAAGTCGCGACGTAATTGTTAATTTGCGATTTACAGATTGTGCAGATTGTAAATATTTAGTTTGTTTGCATTTGAAAGCAGCGCAGGCAACATCGACTGCGCTGTAAATATATCGAGATACCGACGTGTCGGTAAGTGCAAGTGAAAAGAGTGTCGCAGCAAAGGAAACTTTCTCTTTTTCTCTTGTGTACACTGTCGCGGCCATTGGCTGTTGTATTTTTTATGTTTGCTATAGTTTTGTTTTAACTTTTCATTAGTGGCATGAACGCACACAGCAGTGAAGGCATGGCGAATGCTAATAAGGAACGGTCAGAACAATATTTAGAGAACCTCTTGGTAAATGGCAGCCAGGAGGGCGACAGTGGGGCAGAGTTGGAGCTGCCGTCATGGTACAACGAACAGCTATTCAAGCGGTAGGTGTTATTTATTTAAGTAAGCAAGCAAACGATGTATATTACATATATTTGTGTGTTATAATCCACGGACAGGGGCCAGAGCTATTTCACTAAATATCGCTTTGTGATGACCTCGGGTATGTTGGCTGGTCTAATTGCCGTTCTTGCCATCCCATCGATTCTTCGGGTGCTGATCTGCACGCGCCAATCCTCGAATGCCCTCACGGCCTATCGTCGCTATCTGCGCACCATTTTCCACACCCACGCCTGGTACTTTCAGTCCATTGATGACAGGAGCAGCAAGTTCTGGACGAGCATTGCTGCTGTGCGGAAGGCTCATTCGCGCTCCAGCGATGCTTGCCAGCGCCGTAGTGCCGGCCAGATAACGCAGAAGGATTTGGCACTGACACAATTTGGATTCATTGGGTTTATAACGTTGGGAGCACACCGAATACAGCTATATGATGATGACTTCCTGGAGGCTACATCGCACATGTGGCGTGTCCTGGGTCACTTGCTGGGCATCAAAGATGAGTACAATATCTGTGGCCGCAACTGGGGCGAGTCGAAAGAGCGCTTGGATATTGTCATGCGCAGGGTATACAGGCCGGCGTTGGAGCAAACGAACGAGGAATTTTATCGCATGACGGAGGCACTTATCCATGGACTTTGGCATGTTAATACGATGCTATCGGTCAGAGCAAATATTTATTTTACAAAGCGCTTGGCCTATGTCAAGGGCTATGAGTATTACAGCTTTGATTATCCAGCAGGCGAGAAACCAGATCCACAGCAGAAGTCATACTACTATGACCTTAATTTGTGGGATCGCTTTATCGTTAGTTATGGCTTGTTTATTGTTACGTTCTTGCACAAATATGCCATTGTGCGCTGGTATTTCAATTTTCGAGTCTGGCTACTTGATCTCTTTATGTACTACTTGCCAACTGTAGCCATTTGGAAGTTTGGAATCAAATCCGCATATGTCCGCATCTTTCGACCAGGAGGTCAGGCACAAGAGTTTCAATTAAATCTTAAGGAAGAGTAGTTTAATATAAGTGTTATGGTGTGAAAGTCATTGTTACTTGTGGTCTTTAGTATATAGTTATAAGCTATATATTATTTATTTTTAAATATAGCTTGGACATCTGTAATTTATAGGCTTGTTAAATTTATTTGTGTGCAATATAATTTTTAAAATTTTCCGCCGTTTTGTTTAACTTTTCAACACTGGCCGATTAGATTGCCGGCAATTCAACCTATCGATAACGATAGCAGTTTATGTTTTGTTGCTTGCGCGTTTTTTGTGGCTTGGAAATTATTTATTTATTTTTTTTGCCGTAAATAACAGAAGAAGCACCGGAAACATGTTTTACCATGTAAGTAAAATACAAATTCATGTTGGAGCATTCGTTAAATTCAATACAACTTAGATTTCATTGGAACATGAAATTCTGCTGCATCCGCGGTACTTTGGGCCACAATTGCTGGAGACGGTAAAGCAGAAGCTCTACTCGGAGGTGGAGGGCACGTGTACGGGCAAATATGGTTTCGTGATTGCTGTCACGACGATTGACCTAATCGGATCCGGTGTCATACAGCCGGGACAGGGTTTTGTTGTATATCCAGTAAAATATAAGGCCATTGTGTTTCGGCCATTTAAGGGTGAAGTACTCGACGCCGTGGTCAAACAAATAAACAAGGTGGGCATGTTTGCCGAAATTGGACCATTGTCGTGCTTTATATCGCATCATGTGAGTCTGAAATTTGCTTGCCAATTTGATGTTCATAACCAATATAATATTTTTTCACAATTATTTCAGTCCATTCCCGCGGATATGCAATTTTGTCCAAACGGCAATCCGCCATGCTACAAATCCAAAGACGAGGATGTGGTTATTTCGGGCGAGGATAAAATACGCCTCAAAATTGTCGGCACACGTGTCGATGCCACTGGCATCGTAAGTAGTTTGTAATAGTAATTTGCTGTAAGAATTACATAAATACTTTTCCATCTGGTAATTACAGTTTGCCATAGGAACTCTGATGGATGATTACCTGGGTCTGGTCTGTAATTGATGGAAAACAATAAAAAGCCAACTCAACTTAATATGCAATTGCTATATATGTATATGTATATATATATATTTTAAAATTTAATGAAATGCATTTTAGACCGTTAAATATCTAAGTGTATATATATTATAAATACTTTATAAGATTTGATTTAAATTCAAAGGTACGTTACGTTTGTAATTTAGTACAATTCTGTGTGTGCTTCTTTTATGTGTGGGCTGTGTGGGAGCTAAAGTTATGGATGGAAGTATATATTCTTTAATTAAATAGCAAGTGCTACATTTATATGTATAGTATATACGGGATTTAAGGTAATGCACTTATAAATAAGCGTACAACAAATTAATTTTAAATAAGCTACATTTATATCCTTGCAGATCACCATTAAATAAGCCTTAGGAAAAATTGATCTTGCCAACTGCAAGGACATGTTATCTTCGGTCTGCCGAAGAAAATAGTTTCTTAGAAAAGATTGCACAAGAAATGAAAGCATGAGATATTAAAGCATAGTTCGCGCGTAAGATTTGTTCAGATTAAGTACTTAGGATTTAGGGGCGGATCAGAAAATGCAATGATTGTACATACTTTATGAAAAGCTTTAGGCAAATTTATACAAAAAATATAAACGTCGAATGCATTCCCACAGAGCAAGCCCGCACTCGCCGTTAGCGGACTCACAGGTCCCAGGAGAACAAATGATGCTTGACCAGCATGTCGCGCACACCGTCCTTAAGTGGTTGCGATTCCTTGCCACGCTTTGGTGGCAGCTCCCAGTCTGGATTCAGATTGAAGGCAAACTGTGAGAGTATGCGTAATTCGCATTTTATTTGCACCCAGCCAGGGGAATCAATAAAACTCCAGGTGTGATACCATTTCTGGACTACCTCCTGACAGGCGCACAGCACCTCAAGCCATAGGTGCAGCACCTGCTCGTTAAGGCCCAGACAGATAAGGGAGCGAAGCTTAACATCCATTTGGGCGTGCGCATTGTCGTGGGTTTGATTGATCGCCTGGACGCAGCGATAGAGCAGCTCCTCGGGCGTTAACACCTTGCCATCCTCATCTAGACGATAGGTTTTGCAGAGTACCAAACGACTATATACAGACTTGAAGTCCTTCTCCACCTCCAGCGAGGATACCTCCTCGATGAACAGCCACGGATGGATTGGTCCGCCTAGGAATGAGGGTCGCTTCATGCCATGCTCCAGGAATGCCTTAATTGCGGGCGCCAGAGTGCCACGCACTAGATCTGTAACCGTCTCCGAAATGGCATCATCGCCAGCCGAGGTGTACAGTTTGCTGCGCTCATCCAGCAGCTGGACAAACTTGGCGGGAAACCAGCCCCTTAAGCCGTTCAGCTCACCCACCCAGCAATGCTCATCCTTTTGGCTAATGATGGTTATGATATCGTTGCGCCTGAAACCCAGCTCATCGTCGTCATGCCGCTCAAAGTCATGCAGTGCTTTGGCGCGCCGTTTTCGGGTGCGTGCCACATTGATGAAGTTCTCGTGGTCCTTGGCGTGGGATTCGCTGCTGTAGTTGGCCGTCAACTGTATGTGTCCAGCAAGTTTCGGTTCGATGGTGATGAAATGACGGCCCACTTTCAGTATGGCCTCGCGCAGATCAACAAGGATTTCGGTCTGGCGTATGTTTTTGTTCTTTAGTTGATCCGATTCGGGATCGCCGCGAAATAGAAATGCTTCCAGTATCGATTTGCTTTTGCGCACCTGTCGTCGCGCCAGCTGCTGCTTGGGCAGATTGGCGGCTACCTCCGGGTTGCCAACCTGATGACCCTGGTCGGCCATCAAATAGGCCAGATGGCGACGTCGGTGTGTGTCGATGACAGTTTGGCTTAACGAGCCGCCCACTTCGAGCGCCTGGCGGAAGAGCACCTCCACGTCGTCCACCTCGCAGCACATGGAAAGCGAATTGAAGATTTGTGCCGAGTTCTCCAAGTGCTTAAGATCCTGTTCCTTAACCTTGAGCATGCCCAGCGTTAGCTGAAACAGTACTATGGAGCCCTCGTAGAAGAACCAGTCCCAAATGCGCACCAGTATCTTCATGTGCACCACATTCGCAAACACTGTGAGGAACCAGTGCAACGTGATAAGCGACAGATCAATGTCGTGCCGTTTGAGCGTTTCATCCACGCTGGCCAAATAGTTGGCTATCAGCGTTTGCATCACACGCTGATCCGCCTGGATGCCTAGCAACGTGGAGCTATAGTACGAGGCTGGCAGCAGATCCTCCACAATAGTGACCATCATCCAAAATGCATTCTCCTCCTCCATGAACAGCAGCAGGCAGGCCACAATGACACCGGTGCCCTGACAGTAACCAATGTCCGGAAAAAGCCACGCAATGCCGCGCAAAATGCGACGCAATCGTGGTATACCCGTCCCATTTGGATGACTAAAGCACGCGTTTGTCGGCAATATCCGGAGCAGATCCTTCTCAATTTGCTTCGATGTCATTAGTTGATCGTTGCTGGAAGCTAGATTAGGCATTAGTTCAATGCTGTCAATTTAAGAGTTCAAGTGCAATGCTTACCCTTGACAATATCTTGATAGCTAGTCTCGCTTTTTTGTTTCTTGGACAGCGCGCCGGACAGGCGCATCCACATCTGGGGGCGCAGACTGTGTGGAATGCCGTTCTGCACCATTTTGCGCAGTTTTTCGGTGCGCTGCAGCAGCAGTTCGACATGTTCCCAGCTCAGTTCGGTGGCCTCCTTGTTGTGGGCAAACTCCAGATGTGCTATCCACTGCAGGCGCTGCTGTGGATCCTCCATAAAGGGTATGCTGAGCAATTTATTTGAACTCTGCTCGGGTCCATCTTCCTCCTCGACCCGAAAGCCGAACTCATCGAAACGATAATCGGGTTGATCGTTCGGCCCGTTGGCTGCTGCCAGCTCCGATTCACCGCCCAACTTAGCCAGTATCTCCTGTGGCCACATTGATGGCGTTAAGGCTGAGAACGGTCCGCCCGGATTTGGACGTAGGCCATCGGCAACGCTCAGCTCCTCCATCATGGGTGGCAATTCAACCACATCATCTTCCGAGCTCAACGTCTGCAATTTACGCTGTGTTGGCACCATGTAAAATCATCAATTTTAATTAGTCTGATAAGCAATCTATCATCTCAATTAAATTGTTACCGTATGTTCTTCACGGCCCACGTAACCATCGTGGTCTCGGCCAAATATGCTTCTGGCCATGTCCATATTTTCAAGCAGTTAATTGTCCGTGCTCTTGAACATTAGTTTAACTAAACATATAGGTGTATTTGATTGTTTTTGACGTGAAACTTAATTGTTTTTTGCTACTTCCACTGCATTGTTTCTAATTATTTCACAGCTTTCGCTTGCTGTCAGCTGTTCGATGAATTTGCCTTTTTAGTACAAACTTATCGATAAGTCACTCGAAGAGCTAAAATGCAGCCCGCTGTTAATAACAGTTCAGTTAAATGTTGAGTCGAATGCCAGAAACAGATGTTGCGATAACAGCTGATTGAGTGTTGTACGTTGACTTTTTGCTTTGTGCTGGTCTCAAATGAAAATAAACTATTAAAAAACTGAAATTAGAATGCAGATAAAGCCCATAATAACATGTGAGTTGTGGTTTCGGTTGCTTATTCTTAGTTTAAAAATATGCATATTTGCAGATTCTGGCTCATTTCCACTTTTTCGATCGCTCGAAGCGCAAATCCTCAATGCGATTCCCTTGGACACCTGCGAGTGGCGACGCACCTTCCAACGGCCCACAAAACATGTTCGCCTGGAGGCTCAAACGCAGCAGTTCAGCGTGGAGCCACTGGAGCGTTATAAACAGGGCGATTGGAGTATTTTGGAGCATCCCATATTGCATATCTTTGTCACGGAGTGTAATGTGAGTGTGATATATCTGATACTATCCATTTCTGGATATTTAATACAGTTGATTTGTGTTTTAGGACATTGACACGTACAAGGCTACAATACGAGAGGAAATTGACGCTTGGTTAAAGCTGTTGACCAGTTATGGCATCTCCGACTGGATGATTTTGTTGGTGGAAACTCTCGATATGCGCAAGACAAAGAATCTGCTGCCACGGACCACTGTGCTGGATAAGATTCGCTTAGATTTTGGCAGCAAGAATGATGATCGCTGCATATCTGTGTTGAATCCAGCGAAATTCGAGCAGAAATCAACAGAATCTTTTCGGTGCTTGGTGCAGCGCATACGCTTCTTGATGCTCACCAGCTACAATAGGAACATTGCCAAGTACGAGGAACTGATACGTAGCAAGCGGGAGAAACGCAATCAGGACGACTGGGACTTTCGTCAGTATTTCTTTTTGCAGGAGGATTTGGCACTGATATTCGAGAAACTGGAGCTGCCCACAGAGGCGCTAATACAATACGACGAACTGGACGCCATGTTCTCGCAGTTTATCACGCACACGGGCTTCAATGAGAAGCAACAGTGGCTGGCGTACTTTAAGCGTCCACTCAGCGCTTTCCATGGCATCTGCCTAAGTCGCGTGGACAAGTTTGAGATGCGCCAGAAGATACGGAACGAGGGTGTCTCGCTGCTGGAATTCCGTAACTATTTGTTCGAGCGCCAGGCGTATTTGCTGCTCACAAGCAACGATATACCAGAGATTGCCAAGCGACTGTTGGGCTTCCTTTTCTCAACATTGCGTGAAGTGGAGTACATCAAGCTGGACTGCCAGGAGGGCGCGCTAAGCTGCTGGGAGTTTGTGTGCGCCTTGGAAGTGCTGCAACTATGTGAACAGGCCATGGAACCCAACGAGGTGACCTGCTTCCAGCACTGTGCACCGATTTGGAACCTGGCCAAGGACAAGCTCTACGAACTGGGCAAGCTGTGCGGCCTGTTGCCGGGTTGCACGCCCAGTTCCGAGCAGCTGCACATTGTGGTGCAGCTCTCCTCGGGCATTGGCGATGCGCCGCCGCAGCAGCAATTTCTGCAGGCGATGCCCCAACTGCGCGACCGTTCGCCCAATCGCAAGCCCAAACTGTCGGCGGCGCAACAGCTTAAAGAGGCGCTGGGCTCGAATCAGACATTCCAGAAGCTCTATCTGGAGCTGGCGGAGCTGGCCATTAGCACGTACAAGCACGTAACGCGTTTGCGTTCGGCACGCCTGGTTGGCCTCGATTTGGGCAAATTTTATTGCGCATTGAATGAGCCACACAAGGCAGTCGGGTTTTTTACGGATTTGCTGCGTGAACTGAAGGCCGAGAACTGGCACATGCTCAGCTCGCAGACGCTGCTGGAGCTGGCCAATTGCTATCGCAAAATGGGCGACTCGCTGGCCTACACAAAAACCTGCAGCTCCATCTCCTGTTGCGTTGAGTTGGAGACACTTGTGCGCAGCTTTTACTTTGATGAGTTCCTCAAGTCGCTGAAAACACTAAAGACCACGCTGTCGGCACAGCCATCCATTGAGAACGCCAACTATTGTGTACTCGAGGATCACTTTCGCATCCTGGACATCGAGGTGCTCAATACAAAGCCCATCATACAAGATGATCGTCTGCTGGTGCAGCTGAAGGTGGAAAGTTTGTATCCGCGCGAGATTGTGGCCGAATCCATTAAACTGTGCTATGAGCTTCATGTGCCGATCGAATTGGAGGCTGCCATGCAAGATGTTTCTCTCACGGCCTCACCACACCGGGAGTGTGCATCGCGGCAGAAGGTCTCCTTACAGCTGTTCCATAAGCAGGATGGAACGCTGAGCAGCGCCTCGGTGGTCTGCGATACGCCCAAGACGAAGCAACCAGTGCGACGCACCAGCAGCACCAAGCGCAAGCTCTCGCCCAGCGTTCAGGCGGATTTCACAAACGTTGTGCAGACCGAGAATGTTGCCATGCAGCCGGGGATCAATATTGTGGAGCTAAAGGGCAAGGCGACGCGCGTTGGACGTTGGCATTTTAAGCAACTGTGCCTGAGCATGTCCAGTTTGGAGTTCCTCTCGGAGCAGCTGCCATTGAGCGTGCAGCCGCCCACGTTTGAAATATGCACCAAGCCGGCGAGCGCCTCGCTGGAGTTTAAGACGCTTATTGCGGGCATTGCGCAGCCCATTAATTTGCATGTGTCCGGCGGCAGTTTCATCTTTCCAGCAGATGCGAAGATCGTGTTGCGCTGCTCCAAGAATCTGCGCATACGGCAGGCACTCGAGCCGAATGCGCCGGACAGCAGCAACGATGCCACCTTTGAGAATATGCTGCAGGTGCCGCTGTTGCATTTTAAATCGTTCGAGGAGCGTCGTCTGCCGCTGGAGGTGCTCACCGATATGCCAGGTCGCAAAGTAGCCAAGCACCACATAACTCTCAGCTGTCCGTGGTCGCGGAATGACCTGGCGATCCCGATAGAGTTTCAACCGGCCATGGAGGCCACTTGCCGGTTGCACACGTGCGGTACGCAGAAGTTCCTGCAGGTGATTATAAAGGGGCTGGATGCGCGTCTGTTGCTGCAGCATGCCAAGGTGAAATGTGATGTGCCCGGTGTACGATTACTGGATCTCAATCCCGAGTCGGAGGAACCAACAGTAAGTCCAGCTCAAAAGCAAATTTATGATACTAGATAAAAGTTTGCTACTTGCAGGAAATTTACAAATCCTTGACGGTCACCTATCTCTACGAGATACAAGTGGAGCCGCTGAAAACGGAACACGAGCTGCCCATTGTCAAGGTGCATTTTGTGGTCAAATATGCGACGGTGACCCAGCCGCAGGTCTGGCGCAATTATGGCTGCGCCTTTGACCTGGTCGACTATTCAACGCTCTTCAAGCTGCAGGCACAGCTGGAGCCGAACGAGCTGTGCCGCCTGCGCACCGTTTGCAATTTAAATCTGAAGATTACCAAAATCAATGAGAATCCATATGTGGACCTCATGTACGAAGTGCTCAATGATCAGAATCTGTGGGCCGTCTGTGGTCGTTCCGCTGGTGAGTTGTCGTCTGTCCATTTTATTTTCATTTTACTTTTGCTTATTATTTAATTCTAATTTCTTGACACATGATAAACACTTTTTAAATGCATTTTAAGACATGGGTAAGTTTTTGGTTTATGAACACACGTAGTTGCACCCAATTAAGGCTAATGAGCCAACCTTAATCCTGAATAATGATAGAGACGTCTACAAGCTTACAGTATATATACAGTAGAATACGATAAGTTTTGTTTAAGAGCATATATATAGTTAACTGTGATATAAATTTTCATATTTAATGATCAGAAGAGAATAATTTCGGAAATAATTGCGACTTTGTTTAAAACTTGGTACGTCACATTTTCGTATTTTTATTAAAACAATTCCATGTAGAATTCTTATTATTATATATTAAAAATTGGAGGGGTCTATGCCCTAACCTGTTATAGTCCATATAGTTCCTTTACATATTTAATTTAGTCAAAGGCCTATTATTTAGTAGTTCACAAGTAATATAGCTGCTCATGAAATGTGATATAATTACAATGTAAGCTTCTGGACGTTTTCTACTGTAGAGTACTCTAACTTCGGTCTACCGAAGCGCGCTTTCCAAGTAGTTAGGCTTTTAATTGGCTTATTTAAAACCCAATAAATTTCTGCTTATATCTTACTCGAATTATTTTTAACCTTTCACTTTAACGAACCGTGATTGATAATCTTGCAGGCGTTGTATCCATGAAGGATGTGGACAGTCACTCTATATCGCTGGATGTAATGCCCCTCAGTACTGGCTTTCTGCCTATGCCCAGCATACGCTTATCCAAGTACACGGCTGGGGGCAAGAATAAAGCTGATGCACACTCCAAGGTGCATCCGTTTCCGCCTGGCCAGGTCTACAACTCCACCAAGAGCATGCAGATCCATGTCATAGCGAGTGTCAGTGGTGAACAATGAACAGCCAAATTTATATAGCCAAGTATTATTTAATGCAATAAGCACTGAATTGTTTGTTAACTAGCCTTACAAAATATACTGCTCCTAAGACTCTACATGAATTTGGCCCTCTCTCAGGATTTCAGTTCGCTGGCCAGCTTGGCCAGTTGTTGTTGCTCTACGCGGTAAAAGTGCCACTCTTCTGATTCGGTTAAATTCGTTGCGCCCAGACGGGCGTAGAACTCGCGCGCCGGATTCCAGCCGAGCACATGGAAGTCTAACCTTCGGCAGCCCAGGTTAACCGCAATGGCGGCCACTTCGCGAAAGATGCGCGCACCGGCGCCGTGTTTGCGATGGGCCGGACGGACATAGATGTCCTCGAGAAACAGGGAACGTCCCAGCCAGGTGGAGTACGAGTTGAAGCAGATCGCATAACCAATGCTGGAGCTGTTGAAAGGAAATGTTGAAATGTTGTAGCATTCAATCTTATCGAAATATATGCCTGATAAGCTGCCGAGCGCAAATGTTTGCCAAACAGATTTGTTATTTGGCCGACACGGAAATTGTTTGGCCAGCAAATATTTGCCCAATGTCTCTCAATTTGACGCCTAGCTTTCTAATGAGCTCTGCGCGCTTATCAACTGTTTGTTCCATTTACTTTGTGGCATTGTCCACGAGCACATAGATTTGACAATATTCGGGTCCGCCGTCTAGGCCCGCATCGCGTATCAGATCTGTGTGTGTGTGTGTGGGAATTGATCAACAAGCTGACGAGTTTCGATCTTTGGATCTCTACTCACCTTGCTCGCTCAGCTGGGGACCTTCGCTCATGCGTTCAAAATCGGCTAGTTCCTTGCGATCAATATTTTTATTAGATTAGACTTTTATGTTGTAATTATAAGTTGATGACCAACCTGTATCATTTCTTGCACAGCTTTTATATCCCCTTTTTCAGCTCGACGAAACGTAAATTGATCATTGTGCGACATTTTGCTGTAATTTGCGTGTCTGATTCGTAAAGAGGCTCAATTTAAACTAATCAGCTTTTAATATTATTTATTTGCTTATCTAAAATCCTGAGTGCCGGCCTTATCATACGATTATGTTTATATAGGCATGTGTTAGCGACAACTGGAATGATTATAGTTAGGGCTGTCGCTTCTTGCGAATGTTGCAGCTCATGGAACTGGTTCCAGATATAGCAAGTATATAAGAGTTCTGAGAACTAGAAAACACCTAATTTCGTATAATTTTATTATTTTGAAAAAAAAAACCTTAAAGTATAAAAATGTAAAATGTTAAAAGACATTGATTAGATTGATAAATTGATTTTTATTTAAAAAATAGTTTAATAAAAGATTAATGAATATCTTTAAGTCCAAATAAAATGGAATTTGGTTCGGTTCGTGATTCGAATGTCTTGTCTTAAGTTTCGGTTCGGTTTGAAAAAGTACAACATTTTAATACAATTTCATGTGTTGTTATTTTTTTGTTTTTTGTTCTTATTTTCCACCAAATTTTCATTATTACAGCGTCTGGCCTAAGAAAAAATAGATTTTTAAAGTTGTAATTTTCCAAAGTACAATAATTAAACTAAACCATTTAAAACAAATATGTTTTTGTTCGGCTTTAGGTTCGACTCATTTTTTGGGTATTTTTTAAAATTTATATTTTTGTAATATTAATTTGTAGGGTTTGGTATATTCAATTGTAGGCAGTTGTAAACTAATATTTTGTAAACTGAATAATTAGTTTATCGTATAAACAAATCTAAAATATGCATTTTAAAATAAGAGTTACTCTAATAAATCAGTAGAAAAACTTCAATACCAGCTGAAGTTATAATATTATACTTTAGATACTTTATGCGCTTCATGGAGCTCGCGCCCAAGTCTTATCAGCAGTCGAACATTATGGGATGGGAGCTCAGCGGCTTGTAAACACATTTGACCCCTTACCAAACATGCGAACGCATTTGTTTTTTACTTATTTTTCAATTTTTTTTCTATATTTTTTTTAGTAGGTATTAGTTTGATTTTTATTTCTGAAATCTGCGTCTATCTCATGCGGCACCGTCCAATGATGCGGCCAAAGATTGTGCGCACATAGATTCATAATATATATGTACATATGTAAATATGTAAGTGTGTGGATGCGTCCATTGCTGGATTATTTATGTCGTCAGTGCGACCCGATCTTAAAGCCGAGAGCATTTTTCAATTTCTTTTGTATTTTCCAACAGACTTGTTGTTGTTTTTGTTGTTGGGGTGCGGCTTATCTGGTTGGTGTTTCGCTTATTGTAATTCCCGCTTTTAATTCTTTTTAAATGGTCATTAATATTTTATATTTAAATTAAATTATCGCTAGCACGTACAATGCGCGGCGACCAAAGCAAAAACAATGCGAACCAAAACAAAAGAAAAACAAAGCCAAAACTGATAAACCCAGACGCCGAGTTCGCTCCGGGAGCAACCATGTTGGGTCCGTCCGTACTCATGTGCTTGGCAATGGTGTCCGCTGTGTATGTAGATGTGCATATGTATGACCTTTACGCCACTCGAGTCTGGGAGTCTGCAGTATGGCTCGCGGTTTTATCTTTTGCTTTCTTCCGGACTTTGCAAGGGAGTATCTGTAGCTGTAGCTGTAGCTGATGCTGAGTCCGCTCGTGTCAATAGGGCGGCCACACCCACACATTATTATCGGCTTAGGATCCGGGCCCGTTTTTCTCTTGGCCGACGACGGCGCCCGCCTAAAGTTTCCTCATGCAGGTTGTTTACCTTCTTATCTGACTTCTCTGCCATTGTTTGACAGTCTCTCGGCTACTCGTTGCCCCTTATCAGAGTTTGCAATATGTTCCTTGTGTCTACTGTTATTCCTTATAATATTTTTTTTATCACTTACCGTGACGTCACAGCGCCCGGCGTATTGTTTTCAATAGAAGGTTTCCTTGCACGTTTCTCATATCGGGTTATTCATTTTGTTATCTTATTTGTTGATTTTTTTTTGTATTCGTATTTATTTCTACAGAAAATAGACTGGTTGACTCTTTTATTTATTTATTTGCTTTCATTTTTGACTTTTTTCATATCAAAAATTGCGACTTTTAAGTATTTTTATCAACTGACTTCATTTCCCTATTGTAATTTATATGCTGTGTCGAGTCCCAGACTGTTGCGTGGCTATGTTTTTATCTGCCCAAAAACTCTATAGTTAAAATCAAGTTGTTATTTTGTAACAGTATGTAATCCTAAAAATAATATTAATATTAATTCAAACAATAATATTAACAATAGTAATAGTAAAAAAAAAAGAAAAATGATTAATAATAATATAAGATTATATTATAAGATTGATTAGGGTTGCTTATTTGCGAATAATTTAATCATTTCTCATATAATTTCAAATAAAATTTAGATTCAACATGTAAGTAAATTTGCCTTTGCAAATAGCGCGAAATCATGAGCAAGTTTTTATAATTATTTACACTTAAAAAATTTTTAAATTAGAAACGAGAAATGAGTAATAGTTAATGTTATAGTAATAATAATAGTAATATTAATATTATAGTTATATGTACATATGTATATAAAATTACTCAAATATGTATATGTATGTACAAATTTGTAAACTATTTGTAAACCATAATTTTGTTTATGTTCAAATAAATTTATTGTTGCCAATCTTAACAAACGCAAAAAATTGAATTCGATTTTACAAGTTCTTAAGGTAATTTTTAATTTTTTATTTAAACTCGAACGAGAATTTTTTGTAAAGTGTTTGATCAAAAATTGTAATTGAAAGTATTATTTATTTATTTATTACTTTAATTGGGCTGGATGCTTGTAATCTTTTAGATTCATTTTTAATGTTCATCTTTGATAGTGGTAATCAGTTTTGGCGGTGTTTCCCAAGTTTCCGTTGTCATCGTCACCAAAACCAAACCTTTCCAAACGTATAGAAATATTGATAAGGATATATGGGCACAATCGCGCATACATTCGAATGTGTGTGTGTGCTTATATACGGAGAGACATACAGTTGGTCCGATAAGTATAGTCGCGCGACCGACGCGTGATGCAACTTAATCAAATCGGTTTTGGTCTCCGTTCCTCTTACTCTCTTTGGCTCTCATTTCTCTCGCCCTCTCTTGTTGTTGTTGTTGTTGGTTTTTTTTTGTGGCGTCAGTGGGGCTGGGTGGGCACTGTGCCGGCTCAGATAGCCATATCTTGCGGCCGGCCGGTCGTCCAATCGGAGAGGCAGCCAAACTACATACACCGGCTAGGGAACCGGGAACGGGGAACGAGTTCGACCGTTTCTCCGATAATAAAGTAGCTACCGAGCTGACGAGCGTTACTCATTGGGTGTTGTTTACTGTTGCTTGTTATTGTTGTTGTTGTTGCTGCTGTTGTGTGTTGCGTTTTTGAAAAGGTGATATGAAATGTGCTCTGATAAGTTTTAATCAAGAATATTTCACTCGTATTGCTTTGGTGGAACTGGGGTTCTCAGTCTCACGAGTAGCATTTGAAAAGTTGTAGTAGTAAGTCGCCGCTCGGATCGGATCGGATCGGATCGGATCGGATCGGTCGGACAGATGCGGGTGCCGTGTTCCGTTTTCCGTTTTCCCTTGTTCGTCTGCCGTGTCCGGTTTCCTGTGGGCCGTGCCCGGGTGATAATCACAGCGATTTCTGGTGGGCGTGCAACAAAGTAAAAATTTTTAGCACGAAAACGAATATCGATATGGAAAATTATTGCGCCGGCGCATGGAAAATCCTTTGGCAAAAATATTTAACCACAAACGTGACGAGTTTAAACAACAGCCAAGGGGCGCCCGGAATCCCCGAAAGAGTTGCCGCAACCCGCCGTGACAGCCCCTGTGACACATTTATGCGGTCGCATAAACAAGGTTGACGCCTACGAAATCTCGCACGATTACAAATTTAACGCTTGCTTAACACTCGAGCCAGCTAGCCGGACAGCCAGTGTGATTGCCAGATGCCCAGTCTCCGGTCTCATCATCAGGCCATAGACCACATGTGTCTGGCCAAACGCCCCTCATAATGAGCGCAACGGATCTCAAACTATCCGTGCATTACCATCCAATGATCGAGTTATTCTATTAGCTGCATCTTAGCGTGAGTATTCGATTGGATTTGAACGCAATATATAGATTTTATACTATACTTATACTTATACTTTTATACTACTTGAATTCTCAACTTATATAGACCTATTGCGTATATAGCACACATATTTTTTCAGAAATTGTTCATATATTATTTGAGTTGTTAAAAAAGAGCGAATATTGTTTAACTTTTGTTTTAGTTATTCTACAAACTATTTGTATTGTAAGTTTTACATTATTGTATTTAATCTGATGATTTTCATCTAATCCAAGATAAAGATCCACTGAGGGAAAGAATATCCAAAAATTAGTGGTTTTATTTCAAAATGTTAGGCAAATGTTCTTCGTAAATAATTTTTAGTTAAATCTTTAAATTTGCATGTTTTTTTTTATATTATAGAAAGTTTTTTGGAAAAAAGAGTTGTACTAAATATTGATATTTATATGTTTTCTACAGCTTACCTCAGATCAAACTTTCAGATGTATTCCTATTTAATAAAATGTGTAGATAATATTTTGCTGAGCTTGTTGCAGGCTTGCAGTTGAGAATTGGCTTACATATACTAAGTAATTACTTGTGCTAGGTAATTATATTATATACTAAGTAGCATATACAAAGTAACTATGAGTACATGAGTGCATATTCGAAAAAAAAGAGAATTATGACGATCACATGAAACCAGCATGACGAACGACGAACCCAAAAGCACAGCTCGGAGTGCTCGGAACGTTGCCATGGGTAAGGCAAAAGGCGGTGGCGAGGGCGGATACGGGGGGTAGTGGCTGCACTGCGTATGGGCTGGTGGGGCAGGGGTTGAGGCAGACGCGTTGTGCACGGTCGCTGTCACAGAACAAGTGCTCCATATATGTATGTACGTATGTCGGAGTATATGTATGTATATATTAAATACAAATGTACCCATGGCAGAGCAGCGACCATAGCAAAAACTGAGGTCCCTCGACTTGAACGTATATATAATTGTACATATATTACAAAATGTATATAGTATGCTTCCATGGATGTATGTGGAGCTGCTTGTATGCGGTCGACGGGCAATGACGGCCTTATCAATAGGCCCCTACAGCAACAACAGTAAAACATACATTATATGAACAGAAAAGAAAAAAATACGAAAATAAAAAATAAATAAATATATTGAAGCGACGTTGTTGCGTCGCCTTCAAAGAATTTGAAAACAAAAGAAATATATATGAACGAGCATTATAAATGTAAGAAATATATATGTACATGTTTTTAAATGAGTTAATAACTATAACAACACATACTTGGTTAAGATTCAATTTTTGCGACTTCCTGTCAAAGTTCAGACTGTGGGCGGCCATATATAAAATCTGTATATGTATGTATGTATATGTACTATAAGTAAATAATACATACTAGTTGCAATTGTTGTTGTTCAACGGTAATTTTCCAGAGAAATGGGTTTTGTTAGTTTAACAACTAGAAAGCTAAATGTAATTTCGCCCGATATCTGTTGGTCTATTTTGATTTCGAATCCCGAACCTGGAGCAACAGACGCGACTTGAACTCTATGTAAATAGGAACACGTGCAGGTCGCTGATGACATATTCTTGTAAAATGCATCGCAAACAGACGAGAACAGCATAAAATACGTTTGTTTAAGAACAATGGAAGAAACCGCGACAACAAATACCGCAAAAAAAACAAAAAAAAAAAAAGAATAACGAAAACCAAATCACGGAAACACAATTTACATGATGTACACACAGAGGAACCGAGAACAAAATTGTAGCGTATTAAAGGAATTTTGTGAAATTCCGAAAGACAAACAAACAGCAAACAAACAAAGCCAGAGACAAGACACAAAAATACATATGCATATACATATATTTGTCTTGATTGCCACAAGCACAAGCATAGAGCACTTAATACACAATTCGAGCCAATATCTAGGATCCATGCAAACTGGAGACAGACCCATTGCCATGCCCAGACCGCACCTACTACGCGGCACTGCTCTATTTGGAGGCACCGGGATCGTCATCGTAGCCGCTGTCGCTGTCGTTGACAGCGCGTGTCTCTGGTCTGGTTTTGAGTACCTGTTGGGCTCTACCTGTTCGCAATATGTTTAACAGGATATGACCAAGACGTTGACGCGCTGACGAAGACGTACAGACAGACCCCAGTCCGGTGCCAGACAACGTCCATTGTGTACCGAGTTTAATTACCCAACCTTACTTACTTTCACTGCCAAATGGTAGTCGCATGTTTGCCGCATAAAAATTAATGAGTTTGAGTTGCGTTTTTCGACGATTCCTATTTTCAGTTGTTTTTTTTTTTTTGGTTTTCATTCATAAATTGGTTTGGGAAATTCCCGACTGCGGATGAATGAATTGTTTTCAGTTCCTTTGCATTTAACTAATTGGTTTTTAATGTGGAAATTTCTAAGAGTATCCCATATAAATATACGGCACGTGGTTAACGAAGTTTCCCTTTTTGACAGCCTGAATGTTCCAATAAAAACTTTACAAAGAAATCTTAATTTTTTGAAAAAATATTTTCAGCATTTCGTATTTATATATCGAAAATGTTCAATTTATATAAAATGCGTTGCCATACACAGAACATATATATATATATATATATATTTTATTTACTTTTTTTAAAAATTTTTTTTATTATTAATAACGATAAGAATCGATTTCAATCTTTGGTTTTCACCATACCATATCTCGGAGACTATATGAGCTAGAGGCGCCAAATTTAATGCGTTATGCTCGTGGTAAAACAAAAAACAAAAAAAAAACGCAAATCAAATATTATAGACTAGCAAATTTAAACAATTAAACGCTTTTAACAGGTCCTGAAATTTTCATAACGATTATGCATTAAGTTCAGACGACAATCAAGAATTTAATATCTATAGTTGCTATATCTCCTAGTCGGGCGGCCCCGACTAGAGCATTCTTCCTTGTTTATATTATAAATCATCTTACCATATAAGTCATCCGTATGAAGAGATTTATAATTATAATTTCCAGTCATCCCTCACTGTTTAAAAGTTAAATAGACATTAAACTGGCATTTGGCTAAACAGTCAGTTGCTTTAAGTGGACGCCCTAATTAGACAGCGCCAGGCACCAACCGAAAAGAAAATATGTGTTCAAAATTATATAACCAACAAAGAAACAAAAATTATTTTGCTTTACGCTGTCAGCGAAAACAAATTTATGACCATTTTGTTTATTTGCTTTGGCAAGGAACATGCTCGGGTGTCCAGGGTGTCTGCACCTATACCTAGACTCAGGACCCCGGACCCTCAAACCATAACCCGAACCCAATAACAAACAACAATTGGCTGATCTGCCAGTGACGTCCTTTTCTTGTTATGATCAATTTTGATCACGTCGGCGCGTGTTTCCATTTTCTGTTTACCTTTCGACAAATTGCCCGCTGGCCCGCTTACCTGGCCAACATAATCTACCTGATGCCAAGCCTTGGCAATGGCCGAATGGCCGCCTCAGCCCGTTGCTCGATTAGCGTTGATCAGTTGGTTTGATCGTGGCTTTTCGACAGTTTTAATATGACGTCTATTTAAATAGGTTCAAGTGCTGTTTACTTTAGCTGTGGGAAAAACTCCTCAGCGCGAAATGTGCATCAAATGTGCGTGTGTCCGTCCAAGTCCAAGTAATATTGCATAAAGTTACTCGGCTCTTGGGCAGATATGTTTATTTGGATTGGATGATGAGCTCAGGCGCATGTGGCCTTTTACCAGGACTCTGCTTGTTTGTATTAAAAATTAGCTAAGTATATTGGGTAATTTGTAGAAATTTTGGGTTCTAAGCGGAGATTGAGTTGAGTTCAATAGCTGCTGAAATGCTTGGCAACCATGTGGGAACCAGAGATGGGAGAACTGAAGGAAAAACAAAACAACACAGACTTAAGATATTAATAGACATTAAATATAATATATTTAAAAAAATATATATACAGATTTATTTATTTATATATTCAGTTTAATAAAAAATATCCAGAAAAATATTCCCATTTTCCAGTTATTATGATAATAGAAATAACACATATATGTTTAATGGTTATTTTAAGAAACCTTCAAAAGGATGACGGAATTTAGTTTAACAAAGAATCGAACAGGAGATATTCTTATCGCATGACGACATAAAACCAAAAAAAAGAGTTGCAATTAAAAAGAGTGTTAAAGACATGTTGTTACGGGTCGTAAAGTGGTCCAGATAAAGGGCCAATTGTGCACTTAGAGCACAGCAGCCGGACAGACCGCAAGGCACTTGACTTGGAGCGCTTTAATTGATATTATCAAAAGCCATAAACCAGTAGAACTAATAGCCATCTTATGCCTACCAGATAACGATGCTGATAATAGTCGTGCATCTAAAGATCGGTGCGGTTAAAGCGGATCGGTGCTCAAGTGCGAAATAGTATTGGGATATTCGATTACCGGGCAAGGATAATATTTATGAGGAGTTCGGCCAATGCTCGGAATATTAAAAATGCATAAATACATCAGCGTCGATGATATGTGAGACACTTTTTTCTGTCGTTGGTTCGGACTAGTTGACACTTGTTAGAGCCCAGGCAAACCCATTTCGGGCACCATAAATATGTCAAAATAATGTTAAGCCTTAGGGCTTAAGTGTGCGCCACGCATAGAAAAATATTTCTGGATATATGCATGTACCGAGGTCTCGTGGGATATATAAATATACGAATGTACTCCATGCACACAATGTATTGCTGGCTTAATTTGAACCTTATTGAGGTTTTATATGCTGTGGTTATAAAAAACTCATTATTTTGTGTGTTTCCAAGTTTCTTTTTTTTTTTGTTTATATTGGTTTTCCAGTTTTAGTTTCTTGTTTTTTTTTTTTGGCATAAACATGGGGCATCTGATATTTTAAAGATGGACTGTTCTACGCTGCGGCCCATTGCCAGTTGCAATTCAAGTGTGAAACGCAGCACCTACAACCAAACACACACACACACTGGTATTATCCTTTAGGGATACAGCTCAGCAGGTCTGTAATAAATCACATCATTAGCATCTCGCACTTGGCTGGCTGACATTTTCCACGGCTCATTGGTGATTTATGCACAGTGCTTGGCAACTACTTTGCCCAGATTTGTTTGTTGACACACACTCCTTTCAAGCTTGCCACAACCAACACGGATTTTCGGATTATCGAACTCCAAGCCACACACACATAGCCAACCACACTTGTTGAATTTCTAACCCTGACTTGTGCTTACAATTAACATAGAGCCTATTGCTTTTTGAGGTCATTTACCGTTATTAGCATTTGTACCCAATGCATTTTATTTATAAGCTCTGTTCAATGTACGAAAAAAACACGGTATACGTCTACCTTATCGGGCCAAACAAACCATGACGCTGTCAGTTGGATGTGCTATGTGGGGTGTCTGGGAAAAGGGGTTGGGTTGGGGCAAAAGTTTCTGGGGTCTAATGTGAGAAGTTTCATCATGGCATGTGGGCTGACATTTACTAAAACAACATATAGAAACTGGTGAATGATCCAGCTTGAAAAAGAGTGCGGAATTATTTTAAATTAATGGGTAGGATCAATAAAACAGTATATTCTTGAGGAGCTATGCAAATATGGAAGCACTTGGAATATTAGATGGGCTAATTTTAAATTAACAATTTTAAGAAAAACATAATAATATTCATTGTTTTTTGAATGTAGCGTCTACCACAAGTTAATGAAAACGTTTTAAAAAATATTTTATAAAACTTATGTTATAAAGAATAATTTAATTTTTTTTAAGTTTAAAATTAAAACTTTTTTTTACTAACTTTTGTGCTTAAAAGCCAATTGAGAAATTGTTGTATTTAATAAAAAACCCTATAGTTAATTATTATTTTTCAATATTTAAATATATAATGGTTAATTTATTAAAATGTTTCAGATTTTTAGCATAAGCATGCTTAAAACGCGTGTTAAAACAAAATTAAATTGTGACGTCCATGCAAGGTTAAGGTTAAAGTTCCATATAAATTACTGGCACATGCATACCAGCAGAGTATTGAAAATGAAAATAAGTACATACAAATATACATATTTTGTGATTTAATAAATTGAAAATTTGTTAATGAGGCAGAACGTTGTGGCAACCAAAAACAGAAAAAAAATTAAAATGTATATATAATAAAAAATACACTTGGAATTAAGGTTAGACACACATACAATAAAATGTATATATGTATACATATATATATGAAATGTAGTAATATAGAGTGAAGAATTTTAAAATGTAAACAAAAATCGTACGTCGTGCTTTGGCATGTGTCCCAGCCCTAGTGGCATCAAGGCATCAAGATGTTGTTGCCTGCCAACTTTGCGATCTGTTCGTTATCAGTATAAAATAATTTAAATAAATAATAATTTTTTTTTTTTTTGGTTTTGCTTTTTTTTAATTTTTTTTATTAAAATAAGTATGATTTTAAAATTGCCACAGAGGTTAACTGAAATCAGAGACACGTCGTGTCCAATGAGTTGACGACCCACTTGAGAGTCGCCTACTTTTTAGTTTGGAAATCGTAAAAATGTTGTCGAAATGTCCAAACAGATCGTTGGTGCCGCCTATTCAAATAACGATAAAAATGCTATTAAATTCAACGGGCCTTCCGAGATCTTTTACGACTTTGCCTCGTCCTGGTTCAAATATAACAATTTTTTAATCAGCTATTAGAACTATATGCTCAAGTACATGGACGCATTGTCGACATTCAAAAACAACAAAAACGAAATATTTTACGACTTTTTGAAAACATTTTGGCGCGTCGTCTCGGGAATTGGCGAAACAGCTCGTGAACACAAGTGAAAGACTCTCTGCCCGTGAAGTGTGCGCGACTTTTCCACAATTTTATTTTCTCACGGCGCCTTTCGCCCTGGCTTCAGAGCCGGAGCATGTCCTTGGCGCGGCTTATGAAATTCTACACGCGTCTCGTAAGATACTCTACTTTATGTTTTTGTTCTTGATGGGCATGAAAATGTTCCATATTACGCATGCTGTTTAAAATTTTTGAAAAATGTAATTTTCGATTCTCGCTCTTGTTCCACACATTATAATTTTACGCACAATTTAAAAGGGTTGCCAAAGAGGCTTCAATGTTGTAAGCCAAATCGAAATTAATGACAAAAAGCGTTTGATAAATGCACTTCATTTTTGTTCTGAATACAACAGATATATAGCTATTTTCATAGATACATTTCAAAAAATGAATTAAAAACAAGTTTAATCGACATTTATATGTACAATGTACGAATTTTGTACATGCACAAAGTATATTTTATATATTATTACAATTTGAAAATTGTTGTAAAATGTACATATATTTTTTTTTATTTATTCATCTTAAACTACTAAAATAAAAATAAAATTAACATGAAAAAAACCAATTCTGCGCATTAGATGTAATATGTATTTGGAATTTTTTGTACAGTGTTTTGTAAAAACATAGTGATCGGCGGGCAATATTTTATTTATGTATCCTTCGTCATTATAATTTTTCTCATTTTATCTATTGTAAAAAAAAATATAATATTAATTTTTTTTAATTCATTAACATTTTACTGTCTTTACAAATATATCAAGGCAATATCCTAATAGAGTTTAATAGATTGTTAAATTTAAAAGTCACAAATAAAATTAATAAAATATAATATATAATTACTTTTAATGTCACTAAAACTTTATGTAAATACTTTTTGGCGAACGCATTTGCATAATCATATTAAAACCGTAAAAGGTTTAAACAGTTCACTGTGAAGACTTGTATAATTCGAGCTTTTAAATCTTCTTAGAAATGTATATTAATATTTAAATGTTGTTCTTATACAATGTGAGTGGCATGGAATGCACTTATATACAAATAAATACAAACACAAATAAATACAAACACAAATACATACATACCACTTTATATATACTAACCGCAATTTACGCTGGCAACAGCCAACCACAACAACGACATTTAAAGCAACAATAACAACAATAGAGCTACTCTTAAACATCACAACAACAAAATTGCCTTACCAGGCCCGGCTTTGGCCTGCCTTCCTCTGTGCGTTGTGTGTTGAGAGTTTGAGAGGCGTTGCTTAAAACTGACGCGCTGTTGTGTGAGCGAGAGAGACAGAGGGAGAGAAAATGAGGCAGCGGCCTACAGTACAACGAATGTGCGATAAGGTCGGTTGCCTGCCGACAGCAGCAGGCAAACCAACAATAACAGCGATATTCGAAGAGAGTGCGACCAAATACAGTGAGCGTCAGAACGAGCCTCGAAATGAGCTCCAAAGACAAAGAGAAGGAGAGGGAGAGTGCTAAAGTGAGCGCCAAGTGTAGTTTGTGATTGCTGTTTGTTGTTGTTGCTGTCTCGGTTGTTGTTGCTGTCGTTGTCGTTGATGTCTCGGTTGTTGTTGCTGTCGTTGTCTGATGTCGCGCGCAGGCGTTAGAAGCTGTACAGCAAACAAAAACATGCATAATGATTATGATTATAATATAACGGCATGTAGAGCAAAGGCAAAGTGCAAAGCACAAAATGTAATTGTATGAATGAAGGCAAAACAAGTGTTGTGGGGAGAGCGCCAAATGGCGAGAGAGTTTGGGATGTTGGGATTTGCTTTTGTGCTTATTCCACCCATATACATGTATATACAAATGTGTGCGTATGTATTTGAATTTCTGTAGTGGCGTTTTAAAAACACTTTTTTATATGATTTTTGTTCGTTTTGGAAATTAATTGTGTGCCGAGCTTCAGTTTGTGTGAAAAACGCGCCGGACTCGGACACGTACGTTAATCAGTGCGGATCATTTAAAACTTCTTGCCTAGAAAAGTGCCGCGACTAACTGAGCAAGCTCAGCTCAGCTCGGACTGAGTGGCTAGTACAGTGTTCACTGATGAACATGACCAAGACGAGTAAAGCTAAGGATAAAGACAAGAGCGGAGCAATGCCGCGTGCGCCAAACAACTTGCTGGCCAGTGCGGCCAAAATGAAGATCACCAAAGCGCTGGCCAATGCCAAGAAGTGCCAGACGGGGCCAAAGAGCGCCCCTGGCGACAAGGCAACAGGATCAAATTTAGGAATGGGAGGAGCAGGAGCAGCAACAGCCACAGCATTTAGTCAAGCGCAACAGGCAGTGAAAGAGACGACAACAGCGGCGAAGGAGAACGGCGAAAACGACAACGAGCAACAGCAAACGAAAGCAGCGACGTCGGCGTCGCCGTCGCCGTCGCCGTTGTCGCCGCTTGCCACAGCGAATTTATCGTCGACATTCGAGTCGAAGGCTCAGACATCAGTTGCCAGCGAAACGGCGAAGCAAACGGTTAGCAGCGCAGCAACAACGCCAAGAGCAACAACTTCAGCGGCAACAACAATTGCAAATTCCACGATCTTTGCATATGATGAGAACAACTTAAGGCAGCAGCCCGGCAGTTGTGACGTCACAAGCAAATTGGCTGCAGACGAGACGGCTAATAATAGTCAAGATAAAGTCGAGCCCAAAACAGAAAGCGAAACGAAGCTAGAGACAGCAGCAGCAGCGGCAGCAACAACAAGCGATAAATATTACAAAATCGTTGATAAGTGCAAAAGTGAGATAAGTGATGAAAGTGCAACAACAACAGCAGCTATTTTGCCGGTTGTAGTGATAAATAGTAATCAGCAAAGCGACGCCAGTGAAAGTGTTGACAACAAAATCAAAAGTGAAACAAACGATCAAGAACAAACTGCAACTGCAGCAGCAACAGCAACCGAATTACCGCTGCATTATCGCGGCCTTAACAACTCGGTAATAATAGCCAACTATGCGCATCAGCAGCAGCAACAACAACAACAGCAGCAGCAGCAGCAACAAGCAGAACAGCAGCAAATCTATGAGCAGCAACAATTTCTGCAACAGCAGCTTCTAAGCCAACAGCAGCAGGAGCAACATCAACAGCAGCAGCAACACGCCAGCTGGTTGGCCTACAACAATTGTCCCTACGATTTAACCAGCAACAGCGCAGCAGCAGCAGCGGCGGCAGCAGCAAACCAACAGGATAAAAGCGAATTTTATGCCTTGGCTGCCTCACAGCAATTGCTGGCGCATTTTCCCTATCATCAGCCGCATTTGTACGAGCAGCAGCATCAGCAACAACAGCAGCAACACAGCGCCAATAGCAGCAACAGCAGCAGCAGCACGGATCCCATAATGCGCAACAACTTTGCGCTTTACAGCGTTTATGGCGGAGGCGGCGGGGGCGGCGGCATTGGCAATGCTGTCACAGCCAGTCCACATGAGCAGCAGCAGTTGCAGCAACATGTTGCCGCTGTGGCAGCAGCAGCGGTCGCAGCCAATTCGGTAATTGCGCACACGACGCACACAACGACGCCCAACATCGACGAGGTCATTCAGGACACGCTGAAGGACGAGTGCTTCGACGATAATCACAGCTCCAGCTATCACCTGCTGACATCCGTCTCCGACCTGCACGTGCTGAAGGAGGCCAATGCGACGATTTACTCCCTGACGCACGATCAGCTGCTGCAACAGCAGCAGCAGCAACAACATCTGCACCATCAGCATCATCAGCACCAGCAGCACCAGCAGCATCAGCAGCATCTGCACCAGCCTCAGCAACTTCACCAGCAGCATCACAACAATTCGGCCAGCTCCGTGGGCGGCGATTCGCCCTCCCCCTCGCATACGCTAGCCGCGCACGCCAGCGATGTGGCAACCCTGCAGAGTTTCAC
Source organism: Drosophila micromelanica (assembly GCA_004143825.1). Lineage (NCBI taxonomy): Eukaryota > Metazoa > Arthropoda > Insecta > Diptera > Drosophilidae > Drosophila > Drosophila micromelanica. Next base: position 30,252 of record SCDY01000477.1, read on the forward strand.
CCAATTGACGAGTGCGCCGCCCAGCAGCGGACTGCACCGCGACAGCTACGGCAGCCTCTCGCCGGAGCAGCACGTCAGCTACTTTGCCACACAGCTCAGCCCGGTGCTGCAGAGCAGGTGAGTTACCCCCCTTAGCACCTTAGCCCCCCCCCTTTGAACGCAAGCCAATATTAGCTCATTATTAGCTGGCGACTCGCACGTGCCTTTCGGCGAAAAACGCAGCGTCGCTTCGCCGATTCGCACAACCAAAAGTCATGATCAACAATTGCAGTTGTTGTTCTTGTTGTTGTTGGTGCTGCTGTCGTCGGTTTCTGATTCATGTTATTTATTTGTGGCTACCCTGTAGCTGTAACTAAGGGTGTAATGGTTTTCTGAAAATGTATGCAACATGCAGAAAGAGGCAGCTTCGTCCCGATAATCTATATATTTTCTTGGCCAGTATCCGTCTGTTAGAAAAATTTGATTTCAATTTCAACTTTCAACTTTTTTCTATGTCTTGCGCGGTTTTAATAATATAGGTAAATATACATATTTGTACTCAGCACAACTAACAAAAAAAAAAAATTAAATTAAAGAGTTTTAAAAGACGAGGTAAAAAAGGATATTCGAGGGAACGTACGGCAGCTCAAAGCCGGATACAGGGTATTGCCTATTCAAGCTTGTTTTTTTTTGTATTTTGTTCTTCTGACTTTGATTTTGTGTTACGTTTCTCTATACTCATCGCCACACTCATAGGTAATAATAACAAAAGCACAAATGTCACAATTGTTGCACTTGTTGCTCCAGATCCCCAACACTACTATAGCCTGACCAATACCAATACATATATACTCATATACTCATAGGCGACATTCGCTTATGGCATTCTCAGGTGGTTTGCATTGTATATATATTCATATGTATATATATTTGGTATATGTACATATATATAAATATAAATGTGCATTCCGTTAGGCCGGCGAAAAATCTGTTCCATGTTGCATCTTTTTCTGTGGGGCGCCTCGCGACCAGGCAACTAACTGCCTGCTTTAACTGACTGTGGAATGTTTTCTACATTTGTTTTTATACAGTTGTTTTTTTTTTGTTATGCATATTTTCGCTTTGCTACGCAGAACTCTTTAACTGAATACATTCACACACACACACACACACATTACTTAGTGGGGCAGGCTTAAACTATGAGTATAGGGCCAAAATATTTTTGAACATTTTACATACATTATTTTATATACTTTTTAAATACAATCTAAATAAAAAAAACAAACCAAATATTTAGTATGTTGTAAGAATTGAAGTTGAAATATGCAAATATCCAGTTGATTTTAAATTTAATTTAAAGACAAATTCAATTAAAATTGCAGATAAGAATGTTAGGAGAGATTGGGTATATTACAAGTCTTTTCGGAAAAGAGCTAGAGAGATTGAAAAGTTAAAGTTAACAAATTTGAAATATAAGAGAAACGTTGAGTTTGTTGGGCTTTTAACAAATATTTAAAAAAATTTTTTTTTGTATATTATAACTATATTTTCCTAACAAAATTTATTGACACAATATTATAGTGCATTACTCGAGTTTTATTAAACTCAAATCGATCTCATTCTCGATCTTTAAATGCCTTATACTTAGATCATTGTTGAATGCCGTGAAAAGTTTTTACATGTTGAAATGTGAAGTTGTCATCTTGAATCACCTACCTTGGGTACGATCAAAATAAACAAACTCACAGTCAATGTTACTGGGCTTTATTTTTATTTTCATATGTATTTTGTTCAACAAATTCGTTTACAATTTCGCATTGTGGATTTTCAGAGACGCGCCTTTCCTTCAGTCATTCAGTGCTTCCTCCCGAATATAAAATAAAAGCACAAACGCAAGCAAAATATTATAAACGTTCGCTCCGATTTCATAAACAATAACAAAAACAGAGAATAACATGCAGTGTGTGTGTTAATTGCGGGTATTAGTGACTTTGGGGCAGCAGTGCTGACTCATGAGACTGCCCCCAAGTTGCACGCACACACATACATTCATAATTGTTTTCCCCAATATAATACATATATGTATGTCTACATTTCTGTCTTTGTCTAGTTGACTGAATCATAAATTGGGGGTGGTGAAAAAAACACACACGTGTTGGACTTTTGGCTGGTTGACTAACTGAGCCGGCGCAAAGGCCCCGCAGAATGTGGCCAAAATAAGAATTGGTAGTCATGCTGGTTAACTTGCTGCTGCCGTTTAACACGAGTCCAGGTTTTGGGCCGCGCACGTGCCACACACTCCAAATGTGTGGCATATGCCAAAGGGGGGCATGACCCGCATTAGATGCCAACAAACATCAACGCGAAAACGAAAACCTGAACTCAACAAATGCACTAAATATGCATTCAAAGCGCATTTTTCCCAACTTGTTCTGCATATTTGGTTGCAAACCCCCTCTGTATATATGTGTGTGTGTGTGTGTGAGGAGGATACCGCCGGGCCCTGAGTGTAGCACCTAGGGCTCTGCCACTTGGACTTGGACTCGGTAATTTAAAGCCGCATTGTGACATAGAAAACTTGTAACGAAATGACACAGCTTCAAAGCGAAAAAAATAAATATAAATACAGCAGTTGGCTCAGCTCTATAGGGTAGTCGCTGCCCTTTACTGCTGAGTCAGCGTTATGCGCTGCTGGCTACCCTGGCGACGAGCCTCTAACATTCGGCGGTTAAAAAGCGCTCCCTAGACCCGCACAATGTGCCTGACGATTGCCTTTGGGCGTACTTATTTGTATTTTAATTCGTAATTTTATTTTTATTACCTTATTTTTGTTTGTTTGGACTTTACAGTATTTGTTTTTTTTTTTGCATTTTAGCTTTTGTTTTAACAAGCCTTAATTAGAAAACGTGTTTTGCATACTTGCAATTACATGAAAATGGCCATAACAAAATGTATATGGCAATAATTATTCAATATATACATATGTATGATGCATATATAGGTTACTCTATATACTGCTCGTATACATATCAAATTTTACACTAACTGTCAATAAAGTTGGGCTTATGTTTTACAGTAAATGTATAGGCCTATTACGAAGACTTTATATACAATAACAAGTTTGCCTATTTCTGGTTTCAACGCTAATGCCTTGTTTAGGCTTAAACGTTTATACAAATAAATTGCCTATTTCTAGTTTCAAGACTGAAGCTCTTTTAAAGCTTGTATAAATGTTGTAAATTATCGATTCTTAATTTGAAGACTCGAACATTGTTTAGACTCAAAGTTATTTTTAATGGAGCTGGGGAAATATATATATAATATTTATAATATATAATATAATATATATAAATTTATTTATATATTTAAAGATTTGTATATTTCTGAATAAAGTTTAAAGTTTTGATGTGTTAAACTTTAAGGCAAAAACTTGGATTAATTTCTAATTGTGTTATTTCAATGGTCTGATTAAACGTGACAAATTTTTTAAAAATATGAAAAAATTATTTAACTTTTTTTTGTGATATTCAAATTGTAAATTTTTGAAAGCTTTAATATTGTTTATTATTCAAAATAACGCATCTGTGTTTAGTAGCTATAAACCTCACCTGTCTGTCACCCACTGCACTACAAAGCTTATTTCAGCAGTCTCTTTAGCCAAATCTGCAATCTGTGCAGTGCTCTGCTCTCCACATTATCTTAGTTCATAGCGCTATGTGCTGGCCGGACGGGCCGGACGGAGTGCGGCTGGGTGACGAGCGCGTGTATGTGACTTTTGGTTAGTTTCTTGGGCAGAAACCAGAAGAAGATACGAGATACGGCAACTAGCTCACATATTCCACATGGAAAACAAGAAGTCTGCGCGAAATACTCACCTGCAACAAACAGCAACAATAAATAGCGGCGGTAGCAACAACAATTAACCGAACACCGATAAAATAATATCGTGCATTTTTATTGTCTTGGCACTTCCTATGTACCGAGAACGTTGCCAAACAGCGTGCGACATCTCTAGCTACCTATATATGTATCTACCTATATATATAAATGGGTAAATATTATATGTGTGAAGTATATGGGCAATTGTTATTGCTATATTCCAAGATTTGTCATGCTTTTTTAGTTGTTGCTGCTGCTGTTGTTGTTGTCGTTGTTGTTGTTACAATCAGTGCGCGTGTGTATCTTGCATTAATTGCGAGCGACTTGAATTAGATATAGTTATGAATTATGAAATCTTAAAAAACTTTTCTATTAGGCACATTAATATACGGATTTTACGGATTTTGATAGAATTATGTTCGCCTCTTCTCTTGGCAAAGCTCTGTTGTTTTCTCCAGTCTTTTTATATCCTAATCGGATTAATCGATTATAGAATATTGTTCTAAACAAACTTACTATATACACGTTATTAAATTTAACTGGGCCAAAAAGATATCAATATTGGCAATATATATTTATTAATTTAAATAATGCTTACTTAAAATCATCTTCATATTGCCTTTTTTTACTTAAATTAAAGTGAGTTGAGCTTTGAAAGGGGTTTCAAATAAGTATTCGAGCATTGAAAACAAACAATGCATTTAAATCAAATTGTTTTTTCTGAAATGGGCTAAAGAAAATTATAATTAACATTACGTATATTTTTTGTATTTCAGTGTAAATCTGAAAATACTCAATCTTACAAAAATTTTTTTTGTTTCATCAAAATTTTTTTATATTAACTTTTAACTAAAGAACTCAACTATGTAGTATTTATGTCAAGAATATATATAGCATATAATATATGTTATATACATACATATGCATACATATATGTTTACCACCTGAAAGCGCATCTTGTTTAGATTATTTTGCTAAGACGTCTCTTGCTGGCTAAATCCGCAGCAGCAACAACATCCACAACAACAACAGTTAACTGGCGTCGCAATGCAGCGACGTTGGCAGCGCCAAAAGCGTCAACTGCAACTGGCATAAAACTAAACCCGACTCAAGTCATTATGCAAACGCGCGTGCCCCGTTTCGGTTGTTGTGTCGTCTGACCAGTTGAGTGTATTTTTGGCTTTGGAAACACTAAATAAAAAATAAAATATATATGTATTTACACATGTGTATTTATATATGTTTAAAAGTTTTATATTTTTTCTTCGGTTTTGGTGTGTTCCTGTTGGCGTGCCCTCGCCTCGCGGCAAATCACAAAATTAATAATTATTGTATTTAAGCTGTCAATGAAAAGGGCCGTAAAAGACAATAGAGAATACTATTTATTGGTTTTCAATTGTTTTTATGTGCATAACAAACACAATACTTAAAACAACTGTTGCGCTAGTGTGTGTGGATGTGTGTGTGTTCGTCAATTATTATTCGTTTTTTTTATTCATCTTCAACTCTTAATATACGTAACTGCCACGCTTTTGCCACAAGAACTTCCGATCCTGCAGCTTCAACAGACATTTGTCAAGTTTGCAGTTTATTATTTTGCCTACTTCGTTATTTTGTTTATGCTATAATAAGCCAAAAAAAAAAAAAATAATAAAAAACGTCGGCCAAGTGTAGCGAAAATATTTGCACAGGCTACCGTTGGAGCAGTTTTGTGGGGAATTCGAGTCGCGTAAACAAAAGCTGCAACACTTTTATTTTTAATTAAAACTTTTATTGGTAAACACACACACTATCACACACACTTCTCCTTATAAACAGTTCAAAAGTGGACGCTGGTGGTCTACCAACAACAATAACAAAAACAACAGCAACAACAGCGACTTCAGCCTTCTGTAATGTAAACAATGCCACGAAATGTTAATAACAGTTTCATTTTACAAAAGCCGCCAAGCGTCTTAACAGTAACAGCAACAGTTGGCAAATCTCTAACAGCGCTTTAAACAGCAGCAACTGTTAAGAATAGCGTGCGTTTTTAAACGCGCTCAAAATTCTAAGTGTAACAAATAAAGTTTAAACGCATTTACCAAAATAATATCAAATATATCAAATTCACAACATGTTTTTCTCCAATTACAATAATATGTATTTGAAAAATTATTGCTATAGGTAAATTACATATTATTTTTTATTTTATTTTTTGTAAAGATACGTTATTTTGATTGTAAGTATTTTCACCAATTGTTTTTATTTTTTTTCAGCTCTGTCTATGCAAGTCCTTTGCTCGCCTCGGCTGCCAATGGGATGCAGTATGGTATGCCAACAGTTGCTTCGCCCACCCACACACACGCCCATCTGCAGCAGCAACATCAGCAACACCAGCAGCAGCAGCAGCAACTGCAGCAACACCACCATCAACAGCAGCAACAACAGCATCAGCATCACAATTCGACTAGCAGCAGTCCTGGGCCAGTGGGTCTGCACCACAGCAGCGGCTCGGCCAGCGCTGTAGCGGGTGGACACAGCTCGCTACTGGACGACGGCTATGGCTCGCCCAAAAGCAGCCACAGTGGCAACGGAGGCGGTGGCACCTTGCCCGCCTTCCAACGCATTGCGCCGGCCAGCGGCGGTGGTGCTGGCTATGGCAACGGCGTGGCCAATGGCACTGGCAGTGGTGCCGAACGGGCTAGCTACGCGTCGCTGGCCAATTACCGCACACACGTAAGTTTTCAACAGCAGCAACAACTGCAGCAGCAGCAGCAGCAGCAACATCTTCTTATTCTTTGGCTTTGGTTACTTTCTGCTTGCAGGGCGACGCCTGGAGCGGTCCTTACGAGCCAATTAGCTACGCGCCTAGTGCCACCGGGCAGGGGCAGTTGGGTGGCAGCGCCGGCGGCGCAGCAGCGACCAATGTGATACGCAACGGACGCACAGTGACCGCTGCAGCTGCGGCAGCAGCAGCCGCCGTCGATGCCGTTGATCCTGCGCGCTTTCTCGCCAATGCCGCTCATCTGTCCGCCTCGGCATCGCTAACAGCAAGTAAGTGTGGCACCCACAAATATCTCTATAAACCTCAATATATGTATGTCTAGCTTAGCATCAGAATGTACCACATCTGTCTGCCGTTTGGCCACAAAAATTACAAGCTGCTTTTAGGTAGAATTTCACACTCAAACAGTTGTTCGGGCTGGCAAATACACTTTCAGCTATTTGCGTAGCCTGTGTAAACCCGATTTGGGTATGGAAATTGGTGCCAACTGGCTGCATTTGCAGGATCAAACAAAAATGCAGACAAATTACATAATATTCCATATATATACAGTTAGTTTCTATTGTAAAAGGGAGCTATGAAATATATATATATATATATATTTATATAGTATACCTATTTGCGATACAAAATATTAGTATGATGTCACTATTTAATTTTGATAGTTAATTATTCTAATGAGTTTTCATAATTTTATACAAATGCTTATTAAAATTTTTACAAAAGACTATTTACTTTTTAAAGTTAAATTTTGTATTTAAATTCTTAAAAAATTAAAACATATGACAGTTATTTATCAAAACCACTTCAAAAATGAACAAAAAACTGAATTTAAATGCTTTCATAATATTAAAAGCGGAAAAAGGCATTTCTCCTTTGTAGTGGCATATACAAATTAGTTGAAGCCCAATTTTTTTAAAATTTGCAAAGTTATCATTAATGCAAGGCTCTGCATTATAATTATAATTATATAAATTTTGAATGTTTTATTGGCAAAAACAAAACCATATGTCATAAAAAATCTGACCTTGAAAAATTTAATTGTTACTAAAAATGAAATTTTAGGCTTAACGTAGACTTATAAATTAAATCAAAACTCTTTCAAATATTTTAGAAGTACTTACCAAAGCAGATACCAAAAGATAAATACAATTAAAAAGCTCCCCAGGTTAATGTTAAATTTAACATTTATTTTCTTAAGTATTTTCTTTTATACACATACATATATTTTTATCTTTAAGTATAACGTATAATAAATTCAATTAATTTTTTATCAACTCTTGAAAAAAGAATACAACAAACAAACAACACAATAAACAGTAAAAATCCAAATTCAAATAATAAATAATAATTGTTTAATCAATAAAACAATGCAATTCAAAATGTTTGTCACACACACACACATATATATTTACAAAAACAAACAAATTACATAACTACATGCTTAAACATAAATGCTACAAACAAAAAAAAAAAAAAAAAAAAAAAAAAAAAACAAAACACTCCAAAACAAAAAAAAACAAACAAATATCAATACAAATTTCGATTTTTCTATACTTGAATTTCCAAAGCATTACTCGATGCCGATTTTTTCACTGAGGGGCGAGAATGTGTCAATTGTGGTGCGATTTCAACCCCATTATGGCGACGCGATAACACGGGACACTATTTATGCAATGCTTGCGGCTTGTATCATAAAATGAACGGCATGAATCGACCACTTATTAAACAGCCTAGAAGATTGGTAAATGTCAACAACAACAGCAACAACTACAACTACAAGTATTACTAACAAAACAAAACAAACAAACAAAAACACAACAACAACAAAAAAATCCGAAAAAAACTGAAACTTTGCTTTTGTGTGGAACAAAATTTTTTCTAAAAAACAACTCTTAGAGATTGAGATTGAGAAAGATGTTAAATAATGGGCTTTAAGAACTTATAGAAATCCGCCAGCCAGACTGCAGTTGCGTGCAACGTTCTCGCTTCTATCATTGAACAAAATCTGAACCATAATATGGAACCAAGAAATGCATAAAAGAAAATTAATTGAATTTATTATATTAGTCAAGCGCAAATTAGTTTTGTATGCCTGCAAAAACTTAAAACTAAAACAAAACCTCAAAAAAAAAATATAAAAAAAAAACAAACCCAAACTAAAATCTAAAACAACAAACAACCGCTTTTCTTCATTACAACAAATTCTAATTGCATTATTACAGTGGCCGCTGAATCAGGCGGGGATTTCTATAAGACCTTCCCATTTAACGTGACCGCCGGTAGCCGCAGTAAGGCCTCCACAAATGCCAACAGCGCTGCCGGTTCCGGCGCAGGCTCAACGTCAGCGACGACGTCGTCAGTGACTTCAACGGCGCTCGACGAGCACGTTAGTCGCGCCAATTCGAGACGCTTGGTAGGTCGTCCATTAATTACGAATAGCCAAACAACCAAACCAAATCAAACCAACCAAACCAAAACCAATACCAATACCAAACCAAACCAAACCAACCTGCAAGCCAAACAATACAACTAAAACCCGCAACTAACCAAAGCCAATCACAAAATAACCACTTCAATATAGACAATTGCCTGTAGAGAGTAGAGAATACAAGTAATTGTATTGGATTAAGTAGTTGGCTCTAAAGCAAGCTATAATTAACACTTTTCAGACTCACATCCATTTCCTCTTCTATATCAGTTTTTTTTTATTTTATTTTACAGTCCATTTGGAATAAAATACTTAAAAGCTTTAATAAAAAAAAAGAAATTTATTGAAATCAGTTCATTAGATAATTTTTTACTCAAAATATCTATTGAAATAAACTAACAAATTTTTTCAACTCAACATTCTTGCCCGTTTTTCTCTAAGTGTAGTCAAACAAATATTTGCTGAGAGTTGTTTGCAATTAAAAATAAATAATTGTTTTATTTTAATTTCATTCAAATCTTAAAACTATTCTTAAATGAAAATACTAATAATATCTAAGCAATAACAATTTTTTAAAATATTTTTTCTTTTATTTATTTTTATTTCTTACATTTATTTTCCATTAATATTTTTTTGTTTACTCACGCTTTTACTTACTTTCAAAATCTGAAAATGTAATATTTGCTGAAAGTTGCCTGCAATTAAAAATAAATAGTTGATTTATTTTAATTTAACTGCAATTCGAATTTAAAATTAAAATCTTACAGCTAACCTTAAATTAAAATTCTACTAATATGTAAACAATAATTTTTTATTTTTTATTTTTTTTTATTTTATTATTCAAAGTTTGCAAGCTATTTGCCAATGTATCTTCTAGTTATGTTGCATGTAGCTTGCCTAAGATAGTATTAGTATTCGTTTTTAAAGCTACCAAAACTGTTTTAAAAATGTAATTTGTTTGGTTTAGTTATTTTGGTATTAATTGAGCTGCAATCCCTCCTTCCCATTAAAAACAAAAAAAGAAATATTGTTCCACATCAAAAGCAAAAGATACCCAGAAAACTCATACAGTACACAAAAAAAAACACACATATATACTCACTAACCAGCTGATATTTGTTCAACAACATCCACAGAGCGCTTCGCGACGTAATGGCATGTCCTGCTCCAATTGCCAGACTAGCTACACATCGCTGTGGCGCCGCAATCCCGGCGGCGAGCCCGTCTGCAATGCCTGCGGCCTCTACTTCAAGCTGCACAACGTGGTGCGTCCGCTGACCATGAAGAAGGACACCATTCAGGTGAGTTGCCGTTATTGTTGCAAATCGAACCAGTAGCTTAACAACCCTTTTAACCATTTCAGAAACGCAAACGCAAGCCGAAGGGCACCAAGAGTGAAAAGTCGAAGAAGATGAGAGCCTCGCAGGCGGCTGCCATTGTGGCCAACAATGCCACTGCCTGCCACAATGTGGCCATGCAACTGGATGGCCATGGCCAGCAAATGGATGTCAGTGAGGGTGGGTAAAACAATTTAATTCGCTCTCTCTCTGTTTCTGTCTCTCTCTCTCTCTATTTCTATCGATTGTTCTCTTTCACGCACTTTGTGTTGCACGCATGCCTAATTTGTGATGTCTGCTTTCTCTCTCTCCCCCCAAACTTAACTCCTCTGTGGTTGTGTGTGTTTGTGGATTTTAGAAATGAAACCACTCGCATATATGTCATACGCATCACAGCAACAGCTGCAGCAGCAACAACTTAACACTGAGCAGCATTCATCAGCGGCCAGCTCGCCGCAAAGCATGGCATCCTCCTCATTATCACCCAATGCAGCAGCTCAACAGCAGCAGCAGCAGCAGCAGCAACAGCAACAGCAGCAGCAGCAGCAGCAGCTTTGTGCTGGCCTGGACATGTCGCCCACATCCTCCTACCAAATGTCGCCCATTAATATGCAACAGCAGCAGCAACAGCAGCAATCATGTAGCATGCAGCATTCACCTAGCACGCCCACATCCGTCATGTCACATTCCATTTACTCCACACCATCGCCCACGCAGCTTCATAACAACAACAACAACAACACATTGTTTAATCATAACAACAACAACAACAATAGCAATGAGAATAACAAACAAATTATACAGAAATATCTGCAAGCTCAGCAATTGAGCAACGACAGCAGCGATCAACACTTGTTGGCGCAGCAGCAACTTATGCACCTGATGCCGAACTCCATTACGGCAGCAGCAGCAGCAGCTGCAGCAGCGGCGGCGGCGGCAATCAACACGGCGATCAAATCGGAGGCGTCCACCAACACCACCAGCAGCAACAGCAGCAGCAACAGCAACAGCAGCAGCAAACAATTGTCTGCCACAACACCAACAGCAACAACACCGACCACGGCATCGAACACACTATCCTCGCTGAGCCTCAACAGCAGCAACATTATCAGCCTGCAAAATCCCTATCAGCAGCAAGGGCTTGGTCAGACGGAGATGCCCTTGTGTAAATCGGCGCTGAGCGGACGCACCTCATCGCCCTATTACATGAGCCATTTGGCCGAGGAGGAGCAGCCAGCCATAATAAAACTGGAGCAATTGGATCATCACCACCAGCAGCAACAGCAGCAGCAGCAGCAACAGCATCAACACCAGCAGCAGCAGCAGCAGCAACACGATGAGCTGTTGCTCAGTCGCTCAACGTCCATCGATGAGCATTACGAACTGGCCGCCTATCATCGCCAGCAGCAACAACAGCAGCAGCAACAGCAACAACATGCCCTGCAGCAACAAGTTGCACTCAGTCAACACGAGCAACATATTGCCAGCTATGCGATACACGCTGCTGCACAGCAGCAACTGCACGAGTTTGGCCGCAAATATGGCGTTGAGCGCGAGACAATTGTTAAAATGGAATAATGCCAGCTGATTCTGAGCAGATCCGCATTGTCATGACCAAAGAAATTGTTGTTATACACAAAAATCTCACAGCTCCAAAGAAAGACATTTTAATCCAATTATAGACTAGGAAATTATCAAATGCGTGTGCCGAAGGTTCTCTAAGAACTTGCAACAGCAGCCCCACAACATGGCACACACACACACACACACTCGTTTTGTACATACGTTTAAGCAAATTGATGTGACATTTCCATAAGCTATTCTGTAGAAAGGCCCCAACTACTCGAGTTTTGTTATTTAAAATTTTTAATATAGTTTAATTTTTAGCGAAATGTCCGCAGCATAAAATTTACTTGTTGTTGGATTTTTGTTGTTACGACCAAATACTTTTTTTCTGTTATGATTATAAATAATACTTGAGATTTCTTATCATCGAATTCCACTTAGTCTTTTAAGTTATTTTTTATTACCAGAACTAATGAATATACTAAATAAAACAATAATCTCATGCAATTTAGTTAATAAATAATACATATACATATATGTATATGTATATACATATGTATACATATATTTAATGCCAAATTAAGTTTTAGTTTCGTACAACTTTTTACTTCATTTTGCAATATTAATATTATTATTTTTGAACAAATAAACGACAAGTATCCAAACTCCAAAAACTCTTTTATTTGAAATATGTGCATATTAAATGTTATTAAAGCCTATCCAATAGCGCTATAAATTACAAACTCAACAACTTCAAGGGCTTTTGTTTTTGTGATTACGTATTTTGACTACAGTATATTAATTTTTTTCACTGCATGTCTGAATAACCGTTAGATTAGCGAAAACTGATCAGTTTTTAAAATTAAATAATCAATTTATCGAAAAAAATCGACTAGCCTCCACTAAAACTGACGCCCTGGAACGGACTGTTAAACTGCTGTTGTCGTTTAGTGAAAAGTATAGCATACTTTTGGGGCTGTCTATAAATATAATTATCCGTTTGCTAATTGGACTTTTCCTTATCCTTATACTTATTCCTTTTCCAAATCGATTTTAAAGTTTGCACTAATTGCTTGACATTTATTTAAACTTTATTGTATGTAAACTGACTAAAAAAATTTTGGAAAATAATATTTGTATTATATTTAGTAAGAATATATTGAATATTTTAAGCCAATTATATTGTTTTAGATATCAAATGTTTCGGTAAGTCAAAAGATTTCAAATTATATAAACAAAAATTGTACTTTTTTAAAAATTACAAGCTTTTTTGAATTGTTAGATTTTTATGAAACACGGTTAAATAAAGAAAAATGTACATTACAGTTAGTTATCCCACATTGTATGAATTTTAAATTTTGAAGCGTATGCTTGATTGCCACCTTACTCATATTAATGCTTTAAGTGAAATAAGAAATAGAACAAAAAAGTGCAGCATGTAAGGCGACTAGATTGGACTGTATTACAAGTAATAGACAAATTATGGTTTTATGTATAGAATTAACAAATTAACGAGGGTACAAAAATTTGTGACATTTTTAAGAACAAACGAGGTTTTTTTTCAAGAGAATTTGACTGTATTTGGTTATGATCAGCAATCAAATAAATGCATATTTTTAATGCAAACGAAAGATTTATGTTTCAGTTTATTTAGTTCATTTTATTTAGTTTCAGTTAAATATCAAATGCTTTTTTAACCCGTTTGTAATTCCAGCTATGAATACCCTCACAGTTACTTTGCTCGTTTAATAACGTTTTATTCGTCGCCATTTATGAAAGCAACAATTCTTTTGTGTGATAAGATAAGGTCGCATTCCCAGTTGTGTTCAGTGTTCTCTTCATTCCCTCTCTCCATCTCTCTCTCTCTCTCTTTCTATTTATATTTGATTTTTGCTCTATTTCTTCTATTTTTTGTTATTAAAGTTTCTGTACATTTGCGTTGTGTGTTTTATTTTTTATTAGAGTCACGCGTTGCAACAACAACAACAGCAAATTCGAAAAGTCACTATTTGTGGCAAAACTGTTTTTGTTTATTGGCGGCGCTGTTTGCATAAGCGAGAGGGAGAATACAGGCACAGGTAACCGTTACGCTGGCTACGTGACTGTACCTACGTTGCCCATGGTGGGGACTGTGGGAGCAGTCGGCTCGTGCAATGTTCAAGTGTGGCCCATGTGAATGTGTGTGTGTGTGTGTGTGTGTGTGTGTGTGTGTGTGTGTGTGTGTGTGTGTATTGTAGGCGGTGCAGGGTTTGATTGATAGCTGATAAGGTAAAGCGACCAAGCGACAAAGTCACCTGGCCCATGGGCCCAATGCGTTCCATTTATAATGAATTAGTTTCATTGGGCTCGACAGATAAAGTAAACATCGGAATAGCCCAAATTGATAAACATATTGACTGCTCAGCTCAGACTGCAGCTGTGCGAAGCAGTAATTGACTATCTTTGTGTTTATAATTAAACCCTAATCGGTCATTGCATACCAATTTCAATCTACAAACTTTCGCCAAAAACTATAGATTGCAAATGGCTTGGCAAATATTGTGGACTTGGCGCTCAAACTGGGTCTGGGGCTGGGTCATGGTTGCTATCAATGTTTTTCTTCTCAGATAATAGAATGATAAAGGCCACACTTGCTGCATATCTGCTGATTTGCGGCGTAGGAAATCGTCTTACACGATATCATATGTATATGCGTGATAAGATATAGTTTCGTTGTTTTATTTCTGCGTATTTGTTTTCATATTTTTTGCAAGCCAATTGCTAAAGCCGCTTAGTTTGTATTTGGCTATGGGATCAGTTAGTTGGCACATTCAAGAGTCTGGCAACTTCATATTTTTGCCCTTCACTTCATGTGGCAACACTTGAAAATATTCTCAAGCAATGTTGACAGCACTTTCAGGAGAGTCAGAAAAGCAACAACAAAAAAAGCGACGGCAACAACAAGCACCAGCAGTGCAAAGCACAAGCTGAAAAGCTTTATCGTTGTCGCCATCTTGATTTCAAAATGGCGCACAAGTTACCACACGCGCAAGCCAACAACAATAACAACAACAACAACAACAAACATGCACAAACACATACGAATGGGCGTTGCACATAATGTTAACATGCGCTGTTGATTGTGTTTATGCATGTGAGTATGTATGCATATATGTATGTGTATGTATATGTGCAATGTACTGCATGTTAACACATTTTGTTCTTTTCGTTTTCTTGAGCTGCTTTTTAAAGTGGAACAAGGGGTGGGTAATTTACAGCTGATTAATAAAGTTTATATTAATTTCAAAATAAAGGTCAATTTGCGACCACATGAGTTATGTAAAACTGGAATTGGAAAAAAGCGCAGTTAAATTTTTGAGATAGATCACTTGAAAATAAGTTTTTATATGATGTACTATTATAATTAATGTCAAATAATTTATTCTTTTTAGCATTGTAGTCAATTAAATATATTTTTATTATGAAATGTTGCTTTCAGGGTTCCAAGTGATCCAACCAATAATGAACCACTGAAAACAATTTAGTACTAAAATAAATTTAATTTACTTAAGTAAATTTTAATGTTTATGTTTTTTTAAACAAAATTTGTATGTTTTTATTTTAGCTAGGCTTTTCATTTATGATATATCATAATCAAAATTCTCAACTTACCGCCATGAATTGAATGTGAATTCAAATATACAGGCATATGTATGAATTTATGTACTAATAAAGAAAATTCCCAGTTCATATAAGGAGAGAGTGAGCAAACCCCACAGATTGCATATTCTTCGCGCACGAAACTCTGTTATTTTTCATTACAGCTCAACGTTTTTGCTGTCAGTTAACAAAGTTTATTTTAGCGCACTCAAATAAATAGCCCACACACGCAAATCTACGTGTGTATAAGCACACACAGTTCGTAATTTACGATGAGTTAGTATTGCTTTTTTGTTGTTTTTGTCGCTTGACGTTCAACTTTTATGGTACCACGTTGTTTTTGTTATTTTTTTTTTTTCGTTTAAACTTGTTGCGCTGTCATTTTATGATGTGGCGGCTCACAAACTTATATTTATTATTATAATAATTATTATTTTTATAATTGCTCGTCCAGAGAGGCGGACGCGGACACGGACACGGACACGGCAGCGCGTGTTTAAATGGAAAGTGCAAAACTTACTGTGCGAGCAACGAAATAACCGCACGGTAAGATATTATTTTTTACATGCCCATTGCCATAGATAGGCAATCTGTATCTGCGGGCACGATAATGCTTATAAATAAGATAATATGATTTGATAATGGTATTTACCATATGCAGAAACTCAAAGAAATGTGCCTATGTTCATGTACAAATGGAAGTAAGCTCGAATCTGACAAATACTGACAGAGTGCGGTAAACTATTTTCAGGATGCGGTGTCCCTAATTAAATGTTGACTTCTATTTCGTTTACTTTCGGCTGGAATTCTTGGTAGAAAACGCAGGCGAGGCCTTGTCGTTGTTCTTGCTGTTGTTGTTGTTTTTGCGTGTGTGGGGACCGCTCCGGCCCTTTGAATGGTTATGCAAACAGTTTGCATTTAGAGCAGCGCAACATTTCATTGCTCTGATTGTTGTTGTTGCTGTTGTTGTTGTTGTCTCGGTTCTTTGGCTGATGTCTTTCTTTGCCTCGTTACGTTTTGTGGGCCTTATCGCCAACTGACGTTTGTACTTCAAATTGTGTACTTAAGATAATGAAATAAAAAAGAAGACAAAGAAGAAGAAGAAGCAGCAGCAACGGGCAATTGTCGACGAAGTGACAGAACGACGACCTGACAGCAACATTACAAAGCGCCACAGCCGGAAAGTCATGCGGCAAGCAACGAACCACATCAGCACAAATGAAAATATGTAGACACGGGCTTGTCGCCAACAACGTCTTCCAGACAATGTCTGTCCAATTTGAGCTTCGAAGAGAGACTTTCGACATGAGCAATAATGTTTTGCGTTCAATACTCTGCACACAATGGGTATATTGGTCTTTTATCTGTTTTTTTGCTAAAAAAAAGCAAAATAAGCTAATACTTAATACAGTCATATTATGTATATGTTTGTACCTTTGGCTAAAATATCTAGGTTGTGCAATCTATCTTGTATAGGTACCTAAAGCATATCAAGCTATATTTTATATACCTTTTACTTCCTGTAATTCTTTGTACCTGCCTAAGATCCTATTATATATTCAAGTTTAATTACCATGGAATTTATACAATATTCATATGAAAATAATAATAAGTCCTTATCTATTAGAATATACATGTACATATGTTTAAAATTTATTAAACATAATAATGATAACATTTTTATGTTTTGATTTAACGGCAATTATTTTTTCTAAGATTAACATTTTCAATTTTTTTTATTATTATAATCAAATGTTTAGTTATGAGAAATCACAAAAATTAAGGTTACTCAATTGTAACTAAAGAAAATAATTGTTAACTTCATAGAATAATTTGTAAAAGTGGTTGTCAAAACACATAGTTTAAATATATGAATATCCACTTGATAAAATTAATTTCCGTAAGTTCTTTAAAACAGCTTTGGTTCAAGTAAAATTAGGAGAGGGAGTTTAACTCCTCTCTTTTTGAACGATATTCTCAGTTTCATGAATATACCGAATATAATTAGAGATTTTTTTCTGCACATAACTTTTTAATTCCTAGGAAACGGTTTTAATTAATACGCGTGCTTATCTAATCGTCATGCCAAAATCGTTCATTTATTTAAACGGCTACTTTTTCTTCCAAGTGCTACTTGAATTTAATTTACTTATTTTTAATTTTTTTCTCCTCATACATTCTTTTTTTGTGAGTATTTTGAACTTTTAAATGCCCATCGGAAATTATGAGCGACTAATTAATATTAAGATTTGATCGTTTAAAGAGCGTAACTCAATTAAATGAGATTTGTGTATTGTGATTCATTAAAAAGCTTGAATTTTTATGCAAATAATATTTGTAAACCATATTTATAGCACTTCCGAAACTTCAAGCACAAAACACATTTAACTGTTTGCTGTTAAATTAAAAAATAACTTTTCCATAAAATTGTTATCGCATTTTGGAAAATTTATGGATTACATTAATTTGTTTAATGCAAATACAAATCACTTTTCATCGGCGTTTTTATTGAATTTTTATATATTTCACATATTATGGTTAGTATTTGAATATCCTAAATGTGGTTCGACCGCGTTTCGAAAATAACAATGTTTCCATGTTGAAAATCCCAGTTACACTCACCAACTGTGATTAGATTCCATGCCGTTGTGCGTCCAAACTTAAGGAATTACTGAAAAATTCAAATTATTATCGCTTATTATCTTGGGACATTATCAGTTCAAACACTGATATACTGATACAGAGAAACAGGCGACAGAACTCAGAGCACCAGAAACAGAAACAGAAACCAAAAACCAAAACCAAAACCGAACCAGAACCAGAACCAGAAGCACAACCAGAAGCACAACCAGAACAATATTCAGAGGGCCAGGCGCTGGGGTAACCCAACAGATACCCCCAATACTGATACCGATATCCTACTGCCAGCAGCAGTAAACATAACAACAACAACAACAACTGCGACAAATTGATAGCAAATCTTCATTATCTTATAAATACGGAGGCATTTTATGTGCATGTGCCTGTATTTATATTGCTAAAAAGCCAAGATTAGATACTTTTATCTAGCTAGGTCACCAGAAAGAAATTGGCAACGTCACGACACACGGCACGCATTATCGGTTAAGCAAATGAAGTGCGATTACTTCTACAACACGTTGTTGTACCTGCCGGGGGACCCATCGGTAAAGCCTAGATGTTGACACAGACCAGACCCGATACGACATGGACAAGCATCGAGTTATCGCTGAACTGACTCCGATTGGAGTAGGTTAAGGAGTCTTTTATATTTGGGGGCCTGTTACTGTCGCTGTCTCTCGATGGGAGTGTGTGTGTGTGTGTGCTCGAAATCTCTGTTAAGATACGTTAACTTATCTAAGGCCACTATCTATTCTCAGATATTCGATATGTTTGTTATACATATAGGTATATATAACATATACGTGTATTATATGCGACGACGATAGGAAAAATCACTTTGTTGATAGGAACAATCAGTTGTGCACAATATGCCATTGGGGGTAACGAGCAAAGTTACCATTCTACTCGTCTAACACTTCCTCAGGTTACGCGGAAATGTGACACGGACCAAACGCACCCTCTACGGGGATTTTTCTTCGTTTTAGCGAATTTTATTGCCATCACAAATCGTTTTCATTTCGCGCTTACGTCAACGTTTAATCGTCAGTTCAAGTGGTAAGGCCCGAAATAAAAAAAAAACAATCAACAATCATAGTGCAAGTGAAGCAACTTTTAAAGAATTCTAAAAATTTAATCGGGTTATAAATAACAAAGATATATCTATATATATTATATGTGCACCAACATATATGTTATGATTTTACGTGTTGCTTTTATTGTTCATAAGTAATTAATAATGTTCGTCATATCTGAGTGTGTCTGTCGGTGTCACCTTGTTTGGCTACCAAAATAACCAATCGGCAACAGAAGCCCCTTCTTAACCCCAAACGCCAGGGCCAGTAGCCATGATTGTTAATGGCGTCGCTGTTCAACCGAATACAAAGGCCATCAGCAGCAACAACAACAAAAACAGCCGCAATGACAACGGATTATTATGGATTGCCAGTTATTATAATGAGTCACGTAAAGGTAAACAAAGGTATGTACGCGCATAAAGAAGGCAAACCGCATTTTGCGTTACCAAGCGAGAAACAAATGCAAAAAAAAGACAACTCTTTCCACTGGGTGTTGTCATTGGGTACACATAAATCACATATATACAGCTAAAAAATCTCAAAATCACAAAAAAACAAAAATGAAAATGTTGATGCCAAAGCTTAAGCAGAACATTTTTAAAACTCAGTTGTTTTTGATAAAAGTTCTAAATTAAAATGTAAACTCAATAAATCTTAATTCCCTAAAATGTATTAATATACAATATAGTTTTAATATTTATAAATATATTTAGAAGAGTTTTTGTATCTAGAAAACATGAGCAACAACTTTTTGTACTTATGTTAGGATTCATTAAATAGTATTCCAGTTTATATAAAAACAGTTTAGTAGTATATACAATTTTATAAAAATGTTTTCTATAAGCTGTAAAAATGGGCCGAAAAAGTTTGCAAATATAAATAAAAGCTAAAAACAGAAGTGATAAAAATAAATAATAATACAAAATATAAATTTAAAAAAAGTCAAACTAAGTCAAGAAATTGTTATTGTTTTGTTTTAATAAATTTTGAATCGTTATACTAACAATAAAATTTTGAAGAGGTTATTCTAATATAATAAGAAAATAAGAAAAATTAACAAGTGAATAATAAAATTAACAAATATAACGTTACTAATAATAAGCATAGTACTTATTAGTTAAAATTGTTACACCGCTTTGAATGTCTAAAAAATCATTTAAAAACAACTTGCATACATGAAATTTGACAAGCTAGACTGACGTGATTTATTACACTCATTAAAAAAAGTTTTGTTAATTATCAATTCCAATTACAATTCTGCTCATACAGTTGCCCAGATAAAAACATTCACAATATGGCGTAGTTCAGCTCGTAAATTTAAGGCAAATAGCTACTGTATACATTTAATTTAAAATATTTAATATGCATTTTAAATTCAAAACAAAACATGGAAGCTTATATAGTGTAAATTCATATGAGGTTGTCAATTTTACCAACCAATCATAAAGTCTTAGCAAAGAAATAGAATTATTTTCATAATATGAAATATTTAAAAGGCATGTTGGTGTACACAAGAGCCAGCATAATCCGTAAGATATTAAAGATACATCATTAGATTAGCAAAGTTTTACCATAGGCGGCTTTCGTGGTTCTCTCCTATCCAAACTGACGTTTTTCTGTCTACTCAGTGAGACAGCTTTTTGATTAGCTACTCGTAAATATGGGCTTACGTCCAACTGGGAATCTAGTCAACGGTAGCTGTGAATGGTGGCTGGTAGCTGTGTGGCTTTCATTGCGTGCCATGGATGATTTATGGCCGAAAGAGCATAGCAGGTTAATAGAAATTACTTGAACTCAATTTGCTTTCACCGAGCGAAATGCAGGGAACAGCAAACAAATACAACAACAATAAAATGACGCCATTACAAAATTTCCATTTTAATTTGATTGAGCCACGCTAGAATGCCTTGGCCATTATTGGTGGTGGTTGTGCTTGTTCTTTTGGTGGTTGTTGTTGCCCAACCCCCATCGCAGCCTAGCATGGATTTAATGAAAAAAGAAGAGAAGAGGAGGAGGAAATAAAAATGCGGCATGGCATTTTGTTGCTGTTCCCATTTTCAGTTATAAGTAAGTAATTAAAAACTATGGCGCGCCTTTGTTGGCATTTTTTTTATACCCATTTGCGAAGTAAAAAGGGTATATTTGTTTTCAATAGATTCAATTCTATCGAGAGGCAAAGAATTTGTTTCTTTCTTGTTTTAATGAGTACACATTTTTAGAGTACACTTTTAAGTTTTTATTATACTGTGAACATTGTAAACATTGTATTTTGCTGTCGGTTACGCCCGTTTCCAATGTTTTTATTTTATTTTTTTTGGGGGTTCAATTTTCTTGGAGTTCTTTATCAGCCGCCCAGACGACCGCTAAAAACAAAACAGAAAAAAAATTGAAACGAATGGTAAAAACAAGTCAACCAATTTGAACCAACAATTGTTGCGTATAGTATATATAAATATCTATATATATATGTGTACAATTTATAAATTAAGTTTCGTAAAGTCATTGCTTCAACTGATCGACGATACTGTCAAAAAGTCGAAGAAGTGCTGATAACTGAGTTTCGATTTCATTTCGCCGAGCGCAACACTTGAAATTGCATGGACAAGTTGAAGGGTAGCCAAGTGTGATATTCTTGGAAAGATACGAACAGTGCCAACAAAACAGAATATATAGCTAAACATTTGTAGCTACTTATATCGCTGATGGTCAGAAAACCCCATTGAAGATTCGGGCTTCATAAATTCATTGGTATGTGCCGCCAATAAGTCTTGCGTCTTATGGCCATAAATTTTGGCTTCAATATTTTAAGCTAGGCGGCTTGTCTCATCAGCGCTGGGGTATTAATTGCACGACTTAACTATTAACAACAGTTCGACTGGCCAGAGAGTGCGACGTCCGTCTGCAGTTCTCGGAGTTAATCGTAATGTTGAATTCATGTTGCGCCATTTGTAACCACGTCAGAGTCAGAGGCAGGCAGGGGTTTGTCGTTGGTTGCTGGCTCTGTCAGCTTTTTGAGTTTCATTTTGCATTTGTTATTAATCACCACGCTGATATTTTGTGACACGTTTCAGGCACATATCTCTGAATATGCCTCGATATGTGGCTACCTTAAACAGGCAAACTATTAGATACTTTTGTTTTGGGGCTGCGCTTTTAAGATTTGCCCCATGATTTATGTTTGCCACAAGTCGAAACAATTAAATTTATCAAGCAATGCCATTCCAGACGATAGTTTACCCATTATTGTACAAATAGAATCCGTATCTGGGGTGCGTGCACATACGCCAAAAAAGAAAAAGAAAGTTGCAAGTAATTGTAACGATATAAAACAAACCTGGAGAGGCAATTTTTCATCCAATATAATTTATGTGTGCGCGACTTCAGCTCGCTCCTCAATGTGTATGTTAATAACCGTCATATATCTGTTTGCTTTATGGCTGTAACAATAAACAATTTATGATTATTTCAAGACCTGCTTTTGGTAAATATACTTATGTAGGCATATTTACGAAAACGTAAAATATAAAGCGATCTTAGTCTCGACTATATTAAAGTTTAGTAGATACATATTTAATTTTAAGAATGTTTTATTAATCGTAAGAGAAAAGGTTTAAAAATGTTCAATCTAAAGTACACAAAAATACATTCCTTACATTTAAAGGAGCACAAATTTCCACCATATAAATATAAAATAATTCTGTACGCAGATGTGATCAGAGCTTGAAACTAAATAATATTTATTTAAAAATAACTTTTCAGTTATTTGACATTTTTATTAACAACATTTAAGCAAACATGTTAATATTATTATTTCAATAATTTTTTTTTGTAATTCAACTATGTGGAATGTTATTTAAAAGAAACTGATTTATAGGTGCCACTTTTGAGCAGGTGCTTCAGCTGTAAGCTGTGCAATATTTCTGGAGCAGGCCCGATCCTCGACCATGCGTGTTTGTTGTGTGCACAAAAAGTACGAGTTTGAGTATCTCAAACAGTGTCTGCATGTGCTCAGAAGTACACCACAACACACAGAATGATTGTTGTTGTCAATTTTCATTAGTTACAGCACTTGAGACATTATTGAAGTGGCACATAGCTCTGCCTCCCCATATGAAACTCTGGGATAGGTGGCTCATGCCAGGCCCGTCGTATGGCAGAGTGTTGACTAACTTGGCGCGGTTTATTAGTTTGCCAGAAAAGTGTTTTACGACTGCAATTAGAAAATGCGCCAAGCTAAATTGCACAATCGACAAAAAAAAAGCTAACTGAGGGTCTGCAATAGAATCGAAATGGGTGCCAAGGGGACGCTAGATGTGGTTGTAGATATAGATGTAGCTGTAGCTGGGACTGGAGCTGTGTCCATAAAGTACTCGAGTGTACCTGGGGCGGGCTTTTGATTTTGGTTGACGCCACAGAATGTGGTTGAGCACGCATACGCAATTTGTATCTAAAAGATTCTTATCGCTGGCAGCAGCAACGTTCTCGTCGATGTCGCTGCCTGTTGTTGTTTGCTATTCACATACGGACATACACCCGCAGAAATACACACACACACACACACTGGCAAGCTTATCTCTGGCGATAAGGTAACCAATACCAGAGCAACAACTATACAACTACAGATAAACGAGCGCTGCAAGAGTATAGAAATAAATCATAACTCACACACACACACACACACACACACACACCCATACATGTAAATTGGCCCAACCGCAACCGCCTTCTACCTGTATGAGGAGGGCTGCAAACTGCGTCTGTGTGGGTTTTATAATTGGGCGCTGAGGCAAAAGGTGCTAAACGCGGCAGGGACCGCATTGCGTTGCGGCCACAGCGACGTCGACGTCAGTGTTGTTATCGGTGCTGTCGTTGTCGTTGTCGGTGTTGTCGTCGCCATCAGCTTTGGCTCGAGTTGGTCTCGAAAAAATAGCACTTATTATTATTATTAAATGCCGCGCGGGAAACAACGAAAACGCTCTACGGATGCCAAAAGCCCACCCAACTAAATTGGCCCGACCTAACTTTTTAACAAACTGAATTGAGATTTTCCTTAAAAACAAAAAACACTTTAAAGCGCGCGCTTTTGTTAACTGGCCGATAAATACGTGTTTCTGTAGCATACCAACAACAATTTATAACAGTGTATGTGATAATTTCTTAAAAACAAAAAAATCAAGTGATAAAAAATCGCAACTCAGATAAAACTAAACAATAGACAAAAGCCAAAACAAAAAAACATTTGATGGTTTGCAAAAGCATTGATATAGTCGATATTAAGATGCAGCTGAAGGTTTGTATGAATGCAATAAATATATAATAAATGAATTAATTCAAATTCGTGGTAATAAAATACTTTAAAGTACAATTTTTATTTTCTCAAGTCAGTTAAGCAGAAATTTAAGAAAATAAATTTCAGCTTTTAAATCTTGATTTTACCGAAACAACGGTTTTTAAGGAAAAAAATTTGAAATATCTAGCATAATTAAAAATAAAAAGAACATCAAGTTCCATTTGAAATCAGTTTATCTAAAACTGAAAGATACTTTAACAAGGCAGCGTGAGCAATTTGAATTCAACATCTAAAGACTTACGCGCCGCAACATGAACTATAAAACTTTTATTGTATTGCCATAAATATTTTCAATTGTGTGTCGCCCATAACATTAATGGACTTGGTTTATGTGTGATTTTAAAGTAGCTGTTGCAGATCACAGCCAGTTCTCGCTAGATGAGTTATCTAACTGACCCAAAAATTCGGGAAACTAAGCAATAAGCGTAGGAGCCCCAGAAGTTGGTGTATAAACGAAAAATAATGATAATATATCCTGTTTTTGTACATTTCAGTACATTTCAATAAAATCAGAAAGTTTCTAGTTTCAAGGTTTTTTGCCTTATTTGATGATTGAAAATTTTTCGTTAAACGTCTTTTTATCAAAATATCTTAATTATTTAAATGTTATTATTTATATTTCGAACATTTTTTCATTTAAAAAAAAAAAGTGGCATCAAAATATTTTATGAATATTAGTTAGTTATTTTATGATTTAGCTTATAAATAATTATAGCCAGTGTGTTGACATTTTTCGATTTTTACCATGTTGCTTGGCTCAAATAGGGTCAAATACAGCAGCAGCGCCAGCGGCATTAACAGATTTTTTTTAATAAAAGACAGAGACAATTGTCACTGAGATAAGACAAATTGATTTATAATGAATGACTCATCAGCCGCCTGCACGCAGATACACAAATGCGACAAAAAAAGGGCATTTAAAAAAGTCAAATGTGGAAAGATGTTTTATCTTTATGGCGTCCAGAGCGAAATTACGGCGATGGCGTTAAAATACCTTAAAATAAAAACACGCACACACACACAAAGGCAGGAGAGAGCCTTTGGATCCTGGCACAGCACGCGCATTTGTTTCATTCATGAAAAAGGTCAATATATCCGTCTGTTTTTTTTTTTTTTTGGTTTTTTACCTAACGTAACGCTGGTAATGTGAAATTTATGTCAATCTTATCGCCCCGCTGTTGGCCCGGAGCCATGCAAGGGATGAGCCCATCAGATGTGGAAGTGAAATGCTTTATGAATGAAATAATTGCCAACCCTTAGATACACGAGGGGTTGCATTTAATCTGCAGCGGAAGTTGCCGGCGCGAACCAATCGCAATCGAGGCCCAGTTAACAGTTGGTCAATGGCGACATCGGCGGCTGCAATTGATTGCGATAGTCCATTGCAGGGTTAGATACTCGCTCTCAGATAGTTTTATTAGACACGCGTCGCCAGTTGACAGTTGACGTTGACGTTGGCGCTGATAAGCTCAAGGGTCAAAGCGGCTTAGGCCATTCATTTCATGCCACTTTAATGGAGTTGTAAATGCAGCTGGCATCTTATCAGCAGCTCTATATATATATATATATATAATGTTTCTTTTTATTAAATTAGAAAAGACCTTGCAGGGCGGCGTCTATTTAATGTCCAGGTCTTGAGTTCATGTGCCAACGAAAGCGAAAATAGGTGCGATTTTGCATAAAGCCAATATCTTTTGTTTAAAAAGATAAAAAGGTATTGTAGGTGCGACTGCTCAGATTTCATTCATAAATGAGTTTCCGCACCCCCAATGACGAACTCTTGACAAAACCGAGCAAACACTCGTAACTCGAATACCGCTTACATGACGCCAACAATGCCAGCGGCTAAACCTGTTTATTGTATTGTAATATTTTCTTGGCATTTATCTGTCCGTGTCTATTGATGACGTAGTCCATCAAGGCGGGGCAAGAGGCAAACCAAACATGACCTCCCAGCTACCCAGCAGCAGCAGCAGCTGATTGTGTATGCTGATAGCAGTACACGGATAAGATATTGTCGTTTGGTAGCAGTATCTTAACTAAACTTTCAGTTTCATATATACACAAACATTGGCACGTGCACACAGCATATCGTACAATATCATTTCATACATCCTAGATTATAAGCAATCACGTTTACACTATATTATCTCGCCATATAAGATTCATTGAACTTTGCATTTCGTGCATACACTAGCACAATGTTTTAAATTGCTTTTTATCAGTCGAATCAAACGTGTTTGCATTTCGTAGTTGCATCGGAAAAAACAGTTTTCTTGAAGAAAATAATTACTTGATTATAAAATTGAATGGATTTATACCTTTTAAATCAATTTATGTTTGTTTTGATATTTGTAAAGGACTGACTAATAAATTTGTATTACGCATATTTTTCGTTAATTATACTCTATATTCAAATCAGAACTTTATATAAATTTTTATGAATCATATATATAATTCTACCAATCGCTCATTCCTGTCAAATAATTTGAAATTCAGCGTAAATCAACAAAATTTATTTCAGGGAAATTCATAAAAAACAAAACTTGATCAATATTGTTGTGCAGTGAATCAAAAAAATGTTGTTTGAAAACCTGCAAGAAATTCTAAATAAATTTTTTTTATATTGAAAATAAAATATTGCTGGGATTAATATAGTTAAAATAAAAACAAAAATTGGCAAAAATACGTTAATTGTAGTAAAAACAAAAATATTTGTTTTATAAATATTACATATTTTTAAAACAATTTGAAATTTTCACTCATAATCATACATTACATATCAAAAACTAAGCAAGGTTACATTTTCAGAGTTAAAAATTAAATTCTAGTTTCAAAAACTTTTTCAATTCTTAAATTTCCAAAGACAAAACACAAATATTTCCAAAAATTGATTTCAATTTACGCTGTGAGTATTTTATACTTAAATCAAACATTTAAAATTTTTTATATTTTATAAAAATGAAATAAAAGAAATAAATTATTTATAGCAAAAAAAATTATAAATTCCCTGACCTTTTGTTCTGTTCTGGTGCTTTAATTTGAATATGTCAGTTAATTGTCATACTTTAGTTTTAGTTGGTTGTTAAACATTTTTAGTTAACAACCCCAGAAACACGTAAATAATGTTTTTTTTTATTTGCAAACAAATTTCATGTGCAGGCCTTGAAATTGATATATTATGTTATTAGTGTTCGTTGTTCTTGGGACTTTCCCTGTAGAGACATAAAAACGCGCCTAAAAGCTTTGAAATTTTATGGAACTCGTAAAGCACAGTTACTGCCACGGCACCGTCATGAATCAGGTGACGATGACGATCGGATATTGACACAACTTGGCTGTGCCACCCCCACCAAATGAGGTCATAAAGCAAAACAAAAAGAAAAAAATCAGCAAAACTGACGTACTTAACAAGACCAGAGCAACAAGTTTTTGTTGTATACTCAATTCAAAAACTAAAAACGAGTTTATTAGTTTTGTGCAAAATATGTTTTGCTGCCCTGATAAATTTAATTTTTAATTTTTTCGCTAGTATTAAAGCTAGAGACCTGAAACTTGGAATATACGTTTGCGAGCTTTAGATCTAAATTCACTAAATATGCCCAAGGGGTTTACTAAACTACTGTGAACAGAGTATTGCTGAGTCGGATACGACCGCCAACATTCTTACCTGCGTTTTTATACTCGTTCACGAAGTGAAAGAGTATATTGGTTTTGTGCAATGTCCGTCTTGCTGTCCGTCTGTCCGTATGAAAGCAATTATTTTCGCCGCTATTGAAGCTAGAGATATGAAATTTTGGATATATACTCGTGTGTACCCGCGTCAGATAAAGTGTTAAGGACTCCCATAGTTTTTGACCTAGAGTTACCAAATTTTGTATATATATTGCAGGAATGCTCCCCCAAACAACACAAAATAATTTTTTTGGCCACGCCCACTT
>SCDY01000478.1:0-58828 GCA_004143825.1 Drosophila micromelanica
GTTAGATTTTTAGTTGCAGCAGTGGCGCAGCTGTTAGGAGTTGTGAAACTGAAGTTGAACGACCTGAGTTCGAGCCCCGCACGCGGAAATTTTTTTTTTCTTATTTTAATATCAATAATTATTATTTATATTTATCATTTTTATAACAAAAGCCTAATTTTGTTAGCGATTGATTGAAATTTTTTTTTGTAAAAGATGTGTAAGTTAGTTTATATCATAAATGAACTTGAATAGGAGTGTGGTGCAGTGCATAAGAGTTCTGCTTCTGAATCAGAGAGTCGCAGGTTCGATCCACGGTCAAGCCGTGGTGCATTTCATTTTTGGTTGTTAATTGCGAATTAATTTTTTTTTTTATTTTTAACTATCTTAATACTTATTTAGTGCCGAGAGTTTGTGTGTATGTGTTAAATGCTGGGTTCAGGGTTTCTCCTAGTCGGGAGGTCCCGATATATCTTGACCAAACCTAGGAAAGATGATGAGCGTTATATATAATAACTAATACAAATAGTTATATATAATAACTAATACAAATACAAATTTAATTAAATTATTAAAATTATTATTATTTGTTTTAATTTTCAAGACTTTTTGACCAAATTAATTATTTTAATTATTAAAAAATTTAATTAAATTATTAAATTATTTTTAATTTTGCAAGACTTCCTGATTAAAATAATGAAATACAAATTGTTGTTTCCAATATTTAGATATATTTTTTTTTATAACAGCAAAACAAAAAAACGACACATTTTTGTTTTTTATAAAGTACTGGTAATGCTCTTTGACTTAACTATGTGCCAGGGTATGAGCCCTTTTGCAACTTGTGAACTTATTTTTCTTGTTATTTATCTTATATTTTTTGTGCTATTTTTTTCGTCTTATTTTTGGGCTCTTTGTGCTGTTCTTTTGTTTACTTTGATTCAGCTGCCTTTGTCCGTTTGCGTTTTTCTATTAGCCTGGGCACTTGGGAATGGACTGGCCTCGGCTTGGCTTGGGTTCGGATTGTGGGGTTGGGTTGGGTTGGGGTTTACATGGGCACTCTTGGCCTGTGTCTTTGTCAGCCCAAACTCATGCTCGGCATAATATTATCTTTCATGTTATCTTTTGCCTTTTCACTTCGTTTTTTGACGCCTCGTTCAGAAATGAAGTTGTTGCCCGTTAAGTGGCCCCTGGTTCCATGCCGCTTTCGGATTTGGTGTCCCGCACAATTTCCGTGGCGCGCTTTTAATGCATATCTAACAACCTTAAGTTGCCCCATTGAAGTTTTCCTCTTTTCGCACGGCTTAATGTGTCCGTGTGTGCTTAAGAGTGTAGCTCTTCTTCTTCTTCAGCATCTTTTTCTATTCTTCGGCTTAGACATCTTATTTTTTTTTTATATTTTTGCGGGACAGCTTTTCACGCACATTCAGTTTTTGTAAAGGCTTGGCCACTTCAGCATTGAAAGCCCTTAGCATCTGATAGCAGCAAGTGCTGTTGGGTGGGTGGTTGGGTGGTTGGGGGTGGCTTTTATGTTATGACTCGTTGACTCGTTGAGCATTCAAAGCTCATTCATATTCGCATTCATTCATTCACCTGTCGCTTGTCGCCACTTGAAGTTCATATCGGTCACAACAACAGCTCATTATTTGCTTGCTCTACTTGCTCTACTCTACTCCCGCCTCTCTCTCTCTCTCACTCTCTCTCTCTCTCTCGCTCACCTCCCCCTCTATTATCCCCTTTCTTAGCATATTACATTTGCCCATTTCATAACGCCCTCACCTATTCTGTTCCGATTTCGCCCCAACTAGGCATCTACGACGAGGAGACCGGCTACTCGCCCATGCACACCGACGACTCCGAGTTTGATGAGGACGAGGAGGAGGAGGAGGAGATCGATATATTGCAACAGTTTACCGAAGTATCCGAGATACGTTTCCCGGGCGAAATTGGACCCATGGGCGATCGGCGCCTCTGCAAGATACGCTGTGTCAAGGGCAAGTGGGTGGGGCCGCTGTGTGCCACCAACGAGGAGGGTAAGTGAACCCCTCTCTCTCCCCCCCCCCCCGTCTCACGCAACATACACACACGCACACAGTTGAATATATACGCACACAATGGAATGTTAATTATACAATAGCAATACAAATCGTCACATGTCATTACAGTAGAGACTCGTACAACAATAAAGACACAACAATCAGCACACAAAAAAAATGAATGAAAGAAAGAAAATTTCAGCACCAGCAACAATCCAGTTGTTTCATTTAAACATAACTATATCTTTATCTATCTAACAATACACTTAGAGAAAAAAGAGTCAAGAAAGTGCGAAAATGTTTGTGAAAATACAAGCAAATGAAAAAGTAGTTCCTATTTCTAAATAATATATAAAAAAAGTATATATTAATTTTATAAAGATTTTCTTCTATTATAAATTATTTATTTTTATTTTTTTTTTTAATTTTTTTTAGTTTACTTTATAAAAACAAGTTTTCTGTTACCTTAATTTAGTTTTATATTTAGGGGGAAAATAATTCATTAGAGGTAATATAAATTTTATGTTACATATATGGAAAAATTTATATAATTTACAAAAAAAAATTTAATTTTAAATTTTTCTGCAAATTTTTGTAAAAGTAATTTTTACTTAAGTCGAGTCTAAATAATATTTAAAAGAAAATGTATCTTAATCTGATATTGAAGTTTTTATATTATAATTTATTTCTTTCCTTCTTTTTTTTTTTAATTTGTATGTATTATTAAGTTAGTGTTTCTTTTACCTTCAGTGGCAATTTAATGTAGTTTTATATTTAGGGGAAGCAACAATAGATCACAGGTGATTTGTTATATGTTACATATATTATTTAAAGTATTTACAAAGAAAATGTACTTTCTAAAATTTGTTCTTTTTTTTAGTAATTTTTACTTTAATTGCGTATATTTTTATTTTTTCTAAAATTTATAATTGTATTCTCTGAGTGTATTCGAACTGTTATCATTCTGTGCGTAACTGTGCTGATCTCTGTGACATCTTTATCTGTAGATGACAACGGCAACGTGAAGTTTCAGCCACTGTACAAGAGCTGCCACGTCAATCGCATTCCGAGCCATCTGCTGCTCAGCTATCGCAACATCTCCGTGGTAAGTGATGACAGGCAGCAAATGCCGTCAGCCGTGCAAGGAGCTAAGGCAGCTGCCTACCACTACATGCACACACGCACACACACAGCGCACACACATACAAGGCACACGCACACGCACGCACACAAACAAAAACACGCAGCAGTTACTCCATCGAAGCTAGTGAAGGCATCGTCCTTGGCATAGCCAAATGTGAGTCCAACTCAATTTCGACTGCGTCCTCTCTCTCTCTCTCTCTCTCGCTCTCGCTCTCTCTCTCTCTCTATGTTTTTCTCTGTCTCTCTCTCTATCTCTGTCTCGCTCAATTTCTCCATCATCTTTTGTATCGATATCAGCCGCACAAACAACAATTTGCCCAGCGTCATCTTAGCAAAAAATATAAATAAATAAATAATATATATATCTATAAAAAATAAATAAAAAACGAACTTTTTGCATCATGCATTCGCATCTGCTCTGTGCAGCAAAAAGACTCTGTATTTTTGGTACTCTTTGATCTCTCTCTCTTGCAGACACCGATACCACCAAATCGCGGCTGGCGTAAAACGCGCTTATCCAAATCGACACTTGTCTCAAACACAGAAATTGTGAGTGGCCATATCCTTGGCGTTACGTAATCGTCCATTCTCTACGTCTCTGCGTCTACGTCGCCTACTTCGACTACTATATACTTGTGCCTCGTATCCGTATCTATGCACATATTGCTCACATATGTAGAGTTGTGACACACACACACACACACACACACGTAAACACTAAACACAAATACACTGAGAAAATAAAATAGGTATAATTTTAGATGTAGGTATAGGTATAGGTATATTTATAGCTATAGGTATAGGTAAAGGTATATAGGTATAGATAGAGGTAAAGGTATAAATATAGGTATAGGCATAATGCATATATTATAATGAAATCAATTGAATAGCTTATAATTCTCAAACAGTTTTAGCAAGAAATGCGCAAAATAGCATTGGAATTATTTTGTCTAAACTTTGTTTTTTATTGAAAATAAACATAGTAGCTTATATAATATAGGTAAAAAAATATATGGCATAAAATATGTCGCATCTCAGGCAAAGTTACATAAAATGAATTCTTAACAAAAAAATTTGTTTGTTAGAAAACAGCAAATAAAGTTTTGCAAATATTCACTATTTATAGTAAAGTATCAAAAATGAGTTTACACATTGAACAAAATTTCAATTTGTCAATTTCTTTATAACAAAAAACAACATTTTTTCTGAAAATAAGTGAATAGTAAAGTAAAACAATAAACAGCTTTTTATTTCTGTAACTGAGTAAATCTCTATTAATTATAGTAAATTATGCTATTTGAAAGAGGTTATTATAAGTAGCGTCAATTTAATTACACTAGAAACAAAAAGAAAAGGATTTAATTATATTTTCATTAAAATGTAGTTTTTGTTATTGAGAAGCTGAAAAAGTCTATTTCCTTATTCTTGATACACTATATCTGCAGATTATACAAAAAAAAAATATTTTAAACACTAGCTGAATTTTACAGTCTGACAAAAACAAGCGTTTAAATAAGAAGAAAGACTTTTAAAAAAATTCTTAACCCAATGAGAAATTTGCTAGCTGAGCAGGTATTGATAATTGATAAGATTATAAATGTATAGATTTTTTCTCAGTGTGTTTACACACACTTACAAACACACACACACACACCAAGTAGTATCTGGCCCAAGTAGTGGGTGGCTTTTGACAATGACAATTTTTGTATGCACGGCTTTAGCATTGACCATTCGGGCAGCGTGAAGCACACACACACAAGGCACACACCAATACACACACCAATACCAACACACACACGGAATTGCATTTACAGGCAGACACTATGGAAATTGCACGCCAGCACGCCCAATTCACGCCCACGCCCAGAGAGTGCGCCTCTAACTTGTGTTGACCAGCTTGTAAATAAGTCTAAACAACAACTTTTTTTGTACTTTTGTCTCTCTCTCTCTCTCTCTCTTTCTCTCTCTCTCTTTCTTTCTCTACTACTACCAATTGTGTTACGCACTGCACGTTGAAAAAAACAAACAAACAAACAAACTTTCGCTTAATTTCTCTGCCTGCTGTCGCATCTCGCCTTCTCTGTCGCCTCTTCATCCCTCGCCTCCATCCAAATATTCAATTGAACATCCATCCCAGAACGTCGGCTGGGATCTGCCGCATGGCCACTCGCTGCAGGCCCGCTGCCAGGAGCTGGGCATTTACAAGCTGCTCGGCGAGTCGCGGGTTCTCTGCTCCAACGGTCTGTGGGCGCCGCGCATGCCCAGCTGTGTGCCCACCACGGTGCTGACCAACTACTCGGAGGACAGTGCGCCCTCGATACGGATCAAGGTGTTCAACGGCTCGCACTCGTTTGAGCCGTCCGGCGTGATGGCTGTGCCGCCGCACAGCACCGTTCAAATGGACTGCATGTATCCGCGTGTCCGGGGCACACCCGAATGGAGCTGGACCAGCTGGTATATGCAGTACAGCACAGGTGCGAGAGATTCTCTCTTCACAGTTTTAATCGGAAAATGGATTCATTTCCATTCCATTCCAGGCTGGTCGCCGGCCGGCGAGGAGAAGGCTGTCCGCTATAGATTGAGCATCAAGGCTATTGAGAACAACGATTCGGGCACATTTACCTGCACTTCGCCGCGCGGTTTGACGAACAGCATTGCGGTGGTGGTGGCCACTTCGACGTGCCCGCAGCTAACGGAACCGATGGCGCCGCTCAGGCTGAGGCTCGAGGGCAACAAGTTGGGCCAGCGAGCGCTTTATGAGTGCCCCGAGGGCTTTCGGCTGGATGGCGCCTGGAATGCCACCTGCCTGGCCTCCGGCAATTGGTCATCGCCATCGCCAACATGCCATCCGATACAGTGTCCCCGTCTCGTCCTAGACGATCCCCACTTGAGTCTCATCGAGCTGAACACATCGGCATGGGGGCGGGCGGTGTTCAAATGCCAATGGGGCTTCAAGCTGACCGGACCGGCGCTGCTCGACTGTGAGCCGACGGGCGTCTGGAGTGGCCCAGTGCCACGCTGCAAAGGTGAGAGGTTCCCTAAATTCAAGGTTCCCTAAAACAAAACCCCTCAACATTTAAAAGCCTTGAATAATTGGCAATTAGTGCTTGCTCAAGTTCTAGATTTTCCAACAAATCCTTCATAGCTCAAAAGCTTTTAATGTGAATGAAGATATTTAAAGTATTTTTCTATAAGTTGCGAATTTTAGTACACAACAAAAAAAATTATACAATATTATTTTTATTTTTTAATATATATAATAGAACAGGCTTAACATTTCATGAACTGTCCTATATTTCCAATTTTTAATTTGAATTAAAATGTTTAATTTAAAATTTAAGTCATAATATTTCTTCAGTTTTAAAGCCATATATTTAAAATGTATTGAAATAAAATACTGAGGATCTCCTCTAAAGGTAACAAAAATATTTTTTTGAGAAGCCCATTGTGGGCCTAGCCAAATGATAGAATTCATAAGAGTAAATCCGAATCGTTTACAATTTTATAGATTAAAAACATTGTTAATTTTTCAAAAAATAAAAAATGATAAGTATCGTACATAATTAAATTCAATACAATTTATAATCTTCTTCGGGTTTAAAGCCATATACCTAACATTTATTGAGACTTCTTCTAAAGAAAACAAAAATATTTTTTAGATAATCCGATTGAGATTCGAATTGGCCGAATTGTTAAAATTCATATAAGCAAATCCAAATGTTTCACCATTTCTTAACTAGACTCTCAAAATTTAATAAAAAAAATCAGTAATGATAGCTAAATAATCATTAAAATCAAGTTGTGAAGGAGTATAATGAGCTTATTGGATTTACTTTGAGAATAGATCTTATTTAAAAAACAAAAAAAATTATATTTAAAAAAATATGCATTTTATAAATTATCTAATGCCATTCTTTTATTATTATTATAATTTTTTTTTTGGTAATAATTTATGCAGTCATTCAGTGCGTGATGCCAGTGGCGCCGCTAAATGGACGGATCGGGGGCACCAGTTTGAGCCAGAGGCGTTTGACCGTGGGTGCGCTGGTCACATTCAGCTGCAATGATGGGCACACGCTAGTGGGCGAGTCGAGCATCATTTGCACGGAGAACGGGTTCTGGTCGCACTCGCCACCATTTTGTAAGTAGACAACTGATAAATGCACCTTGATAATACGCACATACGCTGCCGATTCCTTGCGTACTCTTCTTCCAAAGTGGGCCCACTCACAAACCAAATGAATTAACTAACTTGTAACTTGTGTTGTATTTCCGCTGTGTGACGTACAAAACGATACCGATACCGATACCGATACCGATTCACGATTCATTCCAATATACGATCACGATCATCTGCCACCTGCCACATGCCACATGCCACCTGCCACATGCCACCTGCCAACTGACACCTTTGCATGCCCAAATGACCATCCATGCTCCAATCTCGCTCAGGCAAATCGCAGTGCCCCTATCCAGGCGATCCGCCCAACGGTTTGATTGCCCCACTTAAGTTCAACTACGATGCGGGCGACTATCTGAGCGTCCAGTGCCGGCCCGGCTTCATACAGATCCAGACGAACGAGGATCACACCACGGGGCCGCCCGAGCGGCCAAAATGCCAGCCAGACGGCAAATGGTCCGGCCCATTGCCCCGGTGCCGCAGCTACGAGGAAGTGTAGCTTCTTCTCCAAAGCCATAAAAAATATATATCAGCTGGATCGCCGATCGACATTAAGAAGTTCTAGGCGCTTGCAGTTCAGTTTTTGCTCGAGTTGGCAGGCCCAAAATTTTAGTATTACTTGTGTATACAATTTTTGTGGTAGAATCAAAATTCCAAATTCAATAAGAAAATGATAAACAAATAAAACCCGAGTGATATTTAGATTAACTTAGTGCAAGGTATCAAAATTAATTTAAAAAGAACAAATAATTATCAAATAATTTTTATTGGCTCCAATTGACTTTACACTTGACTTTAAATCACTCGCTATTCTATATTCACTATATATGTAAATCAAAAAATACTTTGCAGTTATTTCGAACGCGTCTAAAGCTCTTCTAGGCCCACTTAAACAATTTTTTCGAGTATTCCATGTGAGAGGTGTGTTCTTAAGTGCTAAATGAATGATATTATGAAAACGTGACAAGAAAACCTGACAAACTTTATGTAATCAAATATGTAACATAAATATAAACGTTAAATGTTAAAACTCAAAAAAACTCATTCATTTTAATTCTGTTTTTTGCTAAAGAAAACTGTAAACAACTTTATCAATAATATTCAAATTTTATGCTTGCATTTCATATATACTAGTATATATATGACTAATATCTATAATCCACAGTTAATTACAGGTATTCCAAAAATTTACCAAACTTCTTATAAACATACACACATATACTATATAATGCAGACATATATATGTGTATAAAAACTTATGTAAAGCTCAATGATGTATAAGTGAGAAATTTGGCACAGTTATGATTGATTGATTGAAACGAGTTAGGCAAGCCATAAGTATTACCTGTATATAGTATATACTATATACAGATGTGTATTGTAAGCAAATGCAAAGCGAGGTGTACGAACTTTTAAAAATAAAATCCATATAAATAATATATACGTATATATGTGTACATGTATATGTGTAAATTGCAATTTGAAATTGTCAACGCGTTTATCATTGTTTTTCTTTGGGTTGGCCCTACTTCTCCCTAGTTTGAACTTCTTTCCCAGGTCCACTCAGCTTTAATATCCGCCAGCAAAACTCGCAGCCGCAATTGCGAACAAAAGCAATTTTGGTAACTCGCGCGAAATGTGTGCCAAGGAAATACATATTTCATTTGCCAAAGCCAACAGCATTTGGGGGGCCTAAACACGTTGCCAATGCGGGTGGGGGGTCGGTGGGAGAAATGCCAAAAGAACTGGCGAAATACGTGTGACCAGCAACAAACAGCGCGAAACGTGGATACCCTATAAAATCATACATTTTATATATGGTCATCAGGTAAGCCTAAACTATGATAATATTTTTTGCACAAATCTTAATTTTCCTTAATAATAAATGATAAAAAATTTTTAAAAATTAAAATGAAATAAATAAACCTTAAGCTGAATGCATTTTAAGGGAAAAATGTTTATTTATAAATATTGTAAATTTGCTTAAAACTAAAAAAATAAATAATCAAAAATTAAGTTAAAATAAATACATTTTAAGCTACACGAATTTCAAGTGAAAAATATTTATTCACAAATTCCAAATACGTAATACGAATAGATTTATTCTGTTTACAGCAAAATGTGGAAATTGTTAAGCCTGAAAGGTTTCTTACACTTGATCAATCTTATCGTTAAATATATTTTATATAACGGTAATTGTCTTAAAGTGTTCTATTTATGCTTCTTATCTAAAATACAATATAAAAATGTCAATATTTATAGAGAGAGAGAGAGAGACATCATCATAGCTTCACTGTACTTTATTCAATAAATGCATTTGCAGTCTTTACGACAAATCTGGAATAAACCCTGGAGGGCTACAATAAACCATTTGCTTACACGCATCTGTGCACTTTGTGTGGAAGTTGAGTGCGTAACAGTTGCGCTTCAGGCTTTTGCTACATAGTCATAAACACACACACACACACACACACACACACACACACACACACACTTAGTTGTAGCTGTACACCTGAGCAAAATTAATTTGTTTTGTTCTTTTACGTTTGGCGCTTTAAATGAAACGATTGTCGCTGCCAGCCGTTCATATATGGGCACACACACACATACACACACACACACCCACACATACACACACACACACGCACACACATGGCCACAAAAGCCATTGTCGTTTATTCATTTTGCCTCGGCACGCCCTTTTCCCCATTTAATGGCAATTTGTGCACAAGTGTGTGTGTGTGAGTGTGTGCGCGTGTGTTATGTTTTGGCAGATGTGTTAAGAGTGGGGTGTGCGGGTGCGTGTGTGCCTCGCAAAAAGGTGTCTAAATTGAGACGCCGTGTCGCAACATTAACTGCCATGTGCGTAATTAAAATTAACTGCCAGAGCTACAGCTACTGCTACTGCTACTGCTGATGCTGATGCTGCTTCTGCTGCAAATTGGTTTTGCTTGTTACCTAAAAAGTGTAAGCGTAAAAAGGGCTGGTCGTGTCTCGTGCTTTCTAACGTGACACGAGCACGCACAAATCAACACGAGAATTTTTGTAATAAAAAGTAACAAAATCTCATAACTGACATTTTTCTCATATTTTCATATTTTAATTTGGAATTTTGAAGATATATATTTATCTGTTCTATTTATAACAACAAATTTATAATCAAATTTAATTAATTTTATTAAAAACTTGGTTAGTTAAATTAATATTTTTAAGTGTGTGTGGGTTATCAAAATGGACTTAAAATATTTCTAAATATTCAAATGTCTCAACTTAGGAATTTCTCCAACTATATAGTAATATTTTCTAAATACTCATATTTTGATTGGTAATTTTCTCAAAATTTTAACACGTTTCCATCACCAAATAAATTTCCCCGTGAGCCTGAGCAACATAAAAACCACATTTGGCAGCAAAAAACAAACAACGCGCCACCCGCTTTAATTACCTTAAAGCGCAGCAAATTTTTTGGAGCAGGCCGCCTAATTAGCGCTTCTTTTGTTTTGGCATTCAGCAGCAGACAGTGCCACGCCCACACAGAGGCAATTAGCTGTGCATTTCCATTTCCATTTCCATTTGCCGTGGCCGCAGTTCAAGTTGCGTCGCGTGATTTGCGCAAAAGTTGCGTAATTTTCATTAGCACCTCGAAAGTTTTTGCAACAGCCACCTTGCGGAGGATCTCAGGATATGTGGGCTGCAGGAATCCGAGCTGCTTTCCACCTACTCCTACTCTTCCTCTTCCCCACTGCACTCCTTGCAGCTTAAACATATCACAACTGCAATATTTTCTGGCCAATGCTCAGGCCAAGAGCAATGAGCTATGCATATCACGTAGCTGCGAATGCCGCTCAAAGCCCCGTCACCAGCACCCACCCACACACACACACACACACACATGGTTATACCTAAAAAAAAAAGAAAAAAAATATAAACAAACTGCAAGCACAGTGGCAAATTTTGACATTTTTATCTAGCTAAAACTCCTTTAAATTAATAAACTTTAATGTGCAAATATTTCATTAGAGATTAATCAGCTCAAAAATTATAAAAAAGTATTTTTTTTTGATCCTTTAAATTTTGTATATTAATATTCGTATATGCCACAAAAAGTATACGTATTTTCCATGGTGCAGTCGCATCACGAGTTTGTTCTAGGCACCCCTCCCCTGCTGACCCCCCGTCCACTGTTAAATGCATGCCAAAGCCGAAGGCTAACTACATTTGCCCCTTGCAAAGACTGTATGTGTGTGTGTGTGTGTGTGTGTGTGTGTGTGTCTGTCTGTCTGTCATGCCCGGCTGATGGGTTAGACAAAGTGCACTGTTGGCCATAAAGTTATCTATGGCATTTATTCGCACAATTCGCTTGTTTTAAAGTTGCGCACATTATTCCAGCCGCATAGTTGACAAATTTCCGCAGGCGACCTTATTGGGCATGACATATATTTATATATACATATATATCTACTTTTGAGCTGTATAATATCACTACTTCTACACACACACATATGTTTGTGGTTATGACTAGTTGGAACTCAAATTAAATGTGTTGCCCTGGGCAATTTTGCGGAATTATGTGACGAGCGGTTTTATGATTGGGTTTTAAGCGAGCAGAAAGCACAAAATATGGCCCATAGTACAGTGAAATACTGCGCAACACACTTTATAAAAGAATCTCAAAGTGGGTAGTATTTAAAATCTGAATTTTGAAAATTTAAATGAATGCAGTAAAATGCTTTAATTTTTAATCTAAGTAAAATTTTTATTCTCAATATGATAACCCGATATTAAATTTTTGATATTTTTATAAGACTTACTTTTGCACTTTCTCTTAACTTTGTCAAAACTGAACCGATTTTCAAGTTTTTGTCATGTTTGCCATGAATTCCTCTATAGATTGATTCTACGTTTAAAATATATGCATTATTGAAAACAATAAATAAATAAATAAATAAAACAATACATTTTTTGGTCAAAAATCATGCCAAAATTGACAAGAATTTTCACATCAAAAGTGAACCGATTTTCACGTTTGACGGCATTTTGATCATGATTTGACCCCTAAATTGATTCCACATTTCAAATACTTGCATTTTCGAAAATAATTTTTTTTGGAAAATTTTTGGTAAAAATCATGTGGTTCCCCCTTGTGTATATTCCAAAAAAAAAAATTTCAAAATTTAGTATTGCGAATTTTTGTTTTTAATCGATTGTATTTGTCATAATTAGCATAAAAAACAACTTTAAATCCGATTTTGGAGGAGTAAAATTTTTGGTCAAAAATCATGCCAAAATTGACAAAAATTTTGACATGTAAAGTTCTCGGATCCATAGCTCTCATACTTTAAACACCCACAACTTTGACAAAAGTGAACCGATTTTCACGTTTGACGGCATTTATATCATGATTTGGCCCCTAAATTGATTCCACATTTCAAATATTTGCATTTTCGAAAATAATTTTTTTTTTTTGAAATTTTTGATACAAATCATGTGGTCCTCCCTTGTGTATATTCCAAAAAAATTTTTTTTCAAAATTTGGAATTGCGAATTTTTATTCTTTTTCAATTGTAATTGCCATAATTAGCATAAAAAACAACAGTAAACATGATTTTGGGAGGGTCAAATTTTTGGTCAAAAATCATGCCAAAAATGACAAAAATTTTGACATGTAAAGTTCTCGGATCCATAGCTCTCATACTTCAAACACCCACAACTTTGACAAAAGTGAACCGATTTTCACGTTTGACGGCATTTATATCATGATTTGGCCACTAAATTGATTCTACATTTCAAATATTTGCATTTTCGAAAATAATTTTTTTTTTTGAAATTTTTGATAAAAATCATGTGGTCCCCCCTTGTGTATATTCCAAAAAAATTTTTTTTCAAAATTTGGAATTGCGAATTTTTATTCTTTTTCAATTGTAATTGTCATAATTAGCATAAAAGACAACAGTAAATATGATTTTGGGAGGGTCAAATTTTTGGTCAAAAATCATGCCAAAATTGACAAAAATTTTGACATGTAAAGTTCTCGGATCCATAGCTCCCATACTTTAAACTCCCATAACTTTGTAAAAAGTGAGCCGATTTTCACGTTTGACGACATTTTGATCATGATTTGGCCCCTAAATTGATTCTACATTTCATATATTTTCATTTTCGAAAATCATTTTTTTTTTTAAATTTTTGGTAAAAATCATGTGGTTCCCCCTTGTGTATATTCCAAAAAAAAAATTTTCAAATTTAGTATTGCGAATTTCTGTTTTTAATCGATTGTATTTGCCATAATTAGCATAAAAAACAACTTTAAACCCGATTTTGGAGGAGTCAAATTTTTGGTCAAAAATCATGCCAAAATTGCCAAAAATTTTGACATGTGAAGTTCTCGGATCCATAGCTCCCATACTTCAAACACACACAACTTTGTCAAAAGTGAACCGATTTTCACGTTTGACGGCATTTTGATCGTGATTTGGCCCCCAAATTGATTCTAAATTTCAAATATTTGCATTTTCGAAAATAATTTTTTTTTGCAAATTTTTGGTATAAACCATGTAATCTCCCCTTGTGTATATTCCAAAAATGTCATGTCATGATTTGTCCTATAGATTGATTCTGCATTCCTGATATATTCTGTTTCAAAAATAAATTTTTTTTTTAATTTTGTGCAATATTGAGATTTTTTGAGACTAACCAAAACACTCTGCCGCTTCTATTGCAGGGTAGTTTTGGGGCTTAAGCGGCGTGACAATTTTTGTTGTTGTTGTATGCAAAATTGAAGAAACAATTACTCACGAAAAACGCTCGATCCTTCGGGACTCGGTTGGACATTTGGCAGCGGCATTTGGTTGGCTCGACAATCCGCAGCTGGCATCATCAATCAGCGTTCGATATGAACAACAGATGTAGTTCGCTGGCCGAGTCGCACCTTTGGCGAATTGTCGGAAATTTCTATTAATAGTTTAGTCCTTGGGTTAAATAACATGACAGCCGGGGCTGCAATTATTAATGATGCCAACCGGGCGTTACATATATTTGATTAATGCCCCGAGACAGCTTTCAGGATGAAGTGTACTTGATGCTTGTTTCACACAGACTCGAAGAGCAGGCAAATAAACTGTGCAGCACCATTTATGCAGCTGTCCACGCTGTCTGCCCCGTTAACGAGCAGCGGCATATTTGCGATTCGAAGCGAGCTTTTGGCAATTTATTTCAATTTGTTGCATCAAAGGGCTCAAATTGCATTGCGAATGAACGCCTTAATTACGACGTATGAGCCATAAATCGAGTGTTGACAGAGACGGCAGCAGCAACTGGCCCCGTTCATAATTGTTCAACTGGCCAATTGCCATGCAAATTGGCCAGCACTTGTGCTCAGCTCTGATCGGTTTTCTGCAGCAACGTTGCGTATGCGTAATACTTTGACATTTGACCGCAGTGGCAAACAGGTTCACCCGTTAACCTGTCACGCAATTAACTGCTGCTGAATGTGTGACCGTTGTTGTTTGCGGTTTTTAATTAAATTCCAACACCTCGGCTTAATAACTGTTGCTGCTCTGAATATTTGAAGCAGTTGCGCTCAAGTTGGCCAAAACCGCAGAAGCACTTGAACTTTAGCTGGCAATTGCTCCCCAAGGAGCATTCCGTTATGCGCCGCGATCCAATTAATTCAGAGCTAACCACACACAGACACACATACACACACACAGAGACACACACATGCATAGAGCAAAAGAATTCAATTTGGCATTACGCATACGCCGCGTGGCCGCTTGCGCTGCTTAACTGATTCATTTCGTGCGAATTAACATTTAGATTAAAACGCAACACGCGCAAACGCTCAAATGCAAAATAAAAGCAAAAGAATTGTATGTATATACATATTATATATAATTTTTCATAAATATTTATTGAAAGCAGCGACTTTGGCAACAGTTTCAACTGCAGCCATCTAACTTCTTGCGTCCGACTGTGACCAGAACACACAAAACAGAACAGAACCGAACTGAACTAAAAACCTGAAACCCCAACCAGCCAGGCCAAGTACTTTGCATTTTTTTGCACAACGTAATAACAGGATGAAAGCCAACAACAGAAATAAAAGATGGGGAAAGAGTATGGCAGCAATGGATGAGAGGGGGGATGGAAGCACGCCAACTGGCAACCGGACACTTTTTTTGCTTGCTCTAA
Organism: Drosophila micromelanica; assembly: GCA_004143825.1. Classification (NCBI taxonomy): domain Eukaryota; kingdom Metazoa; phylum Arthropoda; class Insecta; order Diptera; family Drosophilidae; genus Drosophila; species Drosophila micromelanica. The sequence continues at coordinate 15,529 of SCDY01000478.1, forward strand.
ATTCAAATCAAATATAAAAAAGTTGTTGGAATAAAAGAGAGTAGCAGCTGCTTGAAGAAACACAATATTATTAAAGGTATCAATATGCACAAATAATAGAAAATCTGCATTAACAATTTTCACAAATAAACAGCCGAATGAAGGAGTTCAATTAGAAAAGATTTGTTAAGTTTTGTTGTTTGTTATTTATGTTTAACGTATTTGGTATGCAGATATAATAAGAAAAAAAATTAATTAATTCATTTCAGGCAATTTAAATTAATAAATTCATTAACCTTGTCATTTAATGTTGTTTCTGTTAAGTAGCAAATGGATGTTAACACTATTAACGAGCTTAACAGATGAGAAAGATCATACATATGTATGTTAAGATACAGTGCATTAACAGCAACATATTGAGATCCAATTAAATTAATTACAATATTAATAGCAGGGAAAAAAAGAATATTGAGTAAAAATTGAATGAATGTATGCATTTCAAGTAACTAAATTACATGGTTAAATTGATACATATTAATCATGTAACTTAATTGCTTCTGTTAAGTAACAGATTGATGTTAACAATATTAACAGGCTAACAGATGAGAAAGATCTTGAGTCGTTAGAATTAACTTATGTATGTTAACCCACAGTTCATTAACAGCAACACATTGAGATCCAATTAAATTAATTACAATATTAATACCAGAAAAAAATTAAAACATAAAACAAATAAAGTCGGCTTTTTTTTCTCGTTCCCTTGTCATAATATATGCATAACAATAATATATATAATGCCGCAAACTCATTGATATGCAAATTGTGTGTATATATGTTCTTTTAGCTTTTCCCGTTATTTATTTTCGCCTGCCCGGCCAAATTTAATTTGTTAAATTGCAAGTCATGCTCATGTTGCTCGCATATGATAAGTGCTTATATCTATGTTTTTCAGTGAATTCAACTTCCGTTTGTCGCTTACAGCTCACTGGCTTTTTAATATATGTATATATTTATATATATATATATGCAAAAAAAAGAGAACAAACAAATTGTAAAACCCGATGTGCGCACTTCTTAAAATGACGGCAAATGTGGCAGGCGGGCAAATCAAGTTCCCTTACACCTACAGCTGCGGGAAGGACCTGCTGTGCCCGAGTAATATAAATAATAAGCATAACAGCGGGCGCAACAACAACAACAACAACAACAACAATAGCAATAAAAGCCGAAACAACTGCAAGGCCCCAAGATGCCAAAGGACCAAAGACAAAGGCAGCTGAACAAGCTCAAATGACAATTGACACGAGTTGGCAGCCTGCTTAGATCGGTGGGAGGAGGCAGGGGATGGGGGGGGGAACTTTTGTTAGCACTTTGCGCAATTTATTTTATTGTTGTTTGGCAAACAAGTTTCATAAGTTTGCAGCTGCTCGACAAACGGCACTCAATTTCGGTCGCAATTTGAACGAAAGTTGTCGAGTTCTGCGTTTAAAGACGTGGCATCACCAGCTGCATGTCAAATTTAACATGCATGGCAAAATTTGCAAGCCAATTGCATTAATTACGCAGCTCTCTCTGTGTGTGTGTGTGTGCAAACGATTTGCATATGTCGAGTGAATCAATTCAAAGCCAAAAAGTCAATCAAATTGTCAAAATAAAAGCGATGCAACCAATAAACAAACAAACAAACAGACAGAGAGACAGACACCGCGCTTTATAAACACCCTGTGGCTGGCATCCTGCGGCACATGATGAACTCGCGAGCCTATATACCTCCCTCTCTCTCTCTCGCTCTCTAAGCCATTTGGCCATTTGTGACGAACAATAAATAAAGTCTAGCCAGCGGACACTTCAAAAAAACAATTATGCCTGCCGGCGGGCATCCTCGCATGACTGCAGCAGCAATCGTCCATTGGTGCATTGAAATTGCTGTTCCGAATTTTATGCGGATTGCGAATTGGTTCAGTGCCCGCACTTGTTTATATATTACAAATACGTTTGTATGCAAGAAAACAGAAAAGAGTTTTGTTTACGTAAATAACATGCCCAAATGCAGCAATGGGCAGTGCACGACTATAAGCTACCTGCTATGGCACTCAATTTGTGAGTGCTAACAGAATGATGCATGTATGTTATGTTAACGTTTATGTTAATGTTTAAATTGGGTATGAGTTTTAAAATAAAAGTATGTTAAACATATATACCCTATTCCCACTCGGACTACAGCGCATTGCAAACCAAAACAAATCGCATGAAAGGCACAGCGTGAAGTTTCTGACAAGCGGAAGTGGAAGTGGCCGTGTATTTGCATGCCTCTGCGCGCGCGTGTGTGTGTGTGTGTTTTTGTTTGTGTGTGCATCTGAGTGGGGGTCGAAAAAACAATGGCAGTTCGATGCTGCATATAACTGTTAACAACTGCTGTTGTTGTTTGTCTTCTGCCTGTTGCTATATTTTATTTCATTTTTTTTATAAACCAAAAGGCGAAAGGGCAAAGGTCACCAGGGGCAACTGTTTGTTTTTTTTTGTGTATGAATAAGTCAGCACTCGGATGGCTTAAACTAACCATTCAAGCCGCTAATAACATTAACATGAGCTGCGCAAAAGCTGTCAACACATCCTAATGGATGGCTGAATGGCTTGCAACGGTAAAATGCCGGCATGCGAAAATATTTGTTGAAAAGCGTTAACTTCCCATTTTGGTGCTTACACATGTGAAACCAGATTTGGAACACATTTGCCTCAAAGCCAATTAAGGTTGCCCGGGCTGCTGTTTGAGCCAAAAAAAAAAATAAATAAATAAAGAAAAAATAAAAGGTTTCGCCCGCGCAAATGAACGATGAGCAAAGGGCATGGATATAGGGATCTATGGCAACGTTGCTTGGCAGCTGTCATAGAGCATTCGCATCAGCGGCTGCTGCAGCGATTCGCATGACTTCATATGCTCCTGCTGCTGCTCTCCTGCTTCTTTTGGTTAGGGGCAACCTGCTGTCAATTTGGCCACAATTTAAAGTGCTCAGCTCGGCAACTTAAATTCTATTGCCAATTGCAGTCGCTTGCGACAGATGCAATTACCAAGACCCGCTCCCCTCCCCCTCTCCTCGTCGAGACCAAGCACTCAGAGTTGGTGCCCCGCCCCCTTTTTGTGGGTCTGTGTGTGCTTTGCGCTCGTAAATTGCCAGCGTGATATTAAATTACGTGTGACTTTCTACTTCCGTTGCAACGTAATCCATTTCCGGTTCGTTGGTTGGGTTACATTTACCGTTAATCTCGTGCTAAGCGCCTCAAATAAATTATTCGCCAGACCCTTAACCTGCCCCTGCACTGCCCTGAAATTTTGCAATTAAAATGCATGCCTCACTGGTCAGGCACTGCCCCGTTTTGTAGCCGCCGCTTGACCCAATTCGCAGCACAAAACTCAGACAGCTGCAGCAGGCAACACTAATGTGTGGCAAACGTGAACAAACCATAGAAAAAAAAAAAAAAACCGAAAAAAAAAAATTCCAAAGGTATATATCCGACTGATGTGAATTTCGTTTGGCTTTTGTGGCCTCGTCTGCTGTTGTCGCTGCGGTTCTTGCTATCTCGCTCTCGCTGGGCTGTTTATCAGGCTAAATGCAGCTAATGGATTAGAGAGCGACGCTGGTTAAATGCATTTGCATTTCAGCTGCTGCTGCTTGCACCACAAATGGCTTTTGATTGCACTGGGCGCCCGAAAGTATGCAATGGAGTTGCAACAAAGCCCAAAAACCAATGCGTCGTATACGTTATGCACCAATGCTGTTGATGAAAAGCATAAAACGATCGACTGCTGTGGAAATTGTGAAATGTTTTCTCTGGTTAACTGTGCATTGTTTTGGTGGCATTTCAATCGAACAAGCGCCGCTCTATGCGATTCTCATTGGTTCAAGTGAGGCACAGACGATTTTAGTGTTTGCATTGCATGCATTTTGTAGTATGTTTAGTTAATGCAGCTTTTAGTGCATTTTTATTGCTGCATTTCTCTTAGCTTCCCCTCTCCCTTGCCTTTTTCTAATTTTTCAACTTCAACGACAGACAGATATTGCGTAACCTGATTGGCCTCCATTAAATTAAATTACCAGGCCAGAGTATCTGCTGCTGCTGCTGCTGATGCTATTGCTGTTGCTGCTCCCTGCCAAATGCATTTAATTGAGTGGCTGAGTGGCGGGCAAGACAAAGAGCTGGCGACATTCACATACGAGTAGTTACTGTAGACACCACACTGTACTGCGGGGACTGCACATTCTGATGTGCTCGTAATATGCTCGTCCATTAGCTCAATCAGCACCTGGTTTCACCTGGCCAATTGTTGGACAGTCAATTAAATGCTTTAATTTCGCCAGATTTAAAGCTGTGCACTGAGAGATAACTAAATTTAATTAAAACCAAAAACATTTTTTAAAAGTTTGTTTTAAGTACAAAAATGCCTATAGCAAGAATTGAAATGCTTAAATAAGTAAAAAATGTTAAAAAACAACAATTTTGCTAAGTTTATTATAAAGAAATTTAATAAATTTATTATTTCGAAGTTTTCGGAAAAAAAGAGTTTCTATCTGCAACAAATTTTAGAATCAGCTCAAAATGTTGCCATTCAGTAAACCTTATATATAAGTTTTTTTTGCAGTGTAGGGCTACTCGTTGCATACATTAAGCGTAAACGCCAAGCGGTAAATGTATGTCATCATGTGGCCTATACCGTTGCCCGTTGCCCGCGTCCCAAGTGGGCTCATTACATGAGCCTGAGGCTTTTCCAAGTGGCCTTAAAATGCCACTGCGCCTGCAGCTCCCCTGCTGCTGCTGCTGTTGCTGCTGCTCATATCCGCATCCATGTTGCTGTCGTCTGCTGCTGATTAACGCTGCTGAAATGCGACCATTTTGCGCTTTTATCGCTTTAATTGTTGCAGTTGCAGTTGCAGTTGCAGTTGCAGTCGACAAGCGACAGCTGCGTTTCCTGTGTCACAGTTTTGCATCCGTTTCCTGTTTTAAGTGCAGACTGGCAGCAATGCAGGTCACATATATATATATATATATATATATATGTGCGCATGTTTACCAGCTGCATTCGCTCATTAATTGCATTACGTATACGCACAGTAAACAGACTGAAGATGTTGATTTCTTATCAGCGTAGACAAGCCCATGTAATTAAACTTGTTTGTAATATGGAATTTAATTAAACCTGATGCGACAGCAATTGTAACCATAATAAATTATAAATGCCACGCCCATTGTTATTAAAACGAATGATACGCTTATTTAATTTTTAAATTATTTTTTATATATACATATATACTTAACGAATTGTTATTATTATTAATCGAACTGATGCGGATAATTTCTTTGCGTCCGCAACGTGACATGTTTAAATCATAGCGAATTTACATGTTTAATATCAGGAAATAACAGAATATATGAGAATATATATTCGCTTCGATAATGCTGCATATTGAATATCGAACTACATTATTGAGCAATCAAAATCCTGAGCTGAAACATATTTACTATGCAAACATTTCCGATTGAAACAACATTTAACATTTATCAAATTTGCATATGCTGCATAGATATTGTAAATTTATATATATAAGATTATTTTGCTTAAATCAAAATTAAATTTGCAGTCAAGTTTCGAATGCGGAGATAATAAACAAAAAGAAAGTCTGGCCAAAGAGACGCTGTCCAGATTGTCTGTTAATGCAAACGGGGAATACAAACGCATTGATTTATATGTATATACATATATACATACATATATTGTCTTTCGGGTTGGCCAATTTTGTAGTTAACTGTTAAGCACTTTGCTGGCCATAAAGCTGCACACATTAAATGCGCCGTCGAGTAGTTTGGCTTGTAAATCACATTGCACATACGCAGCGTGGGCCAAATGCAAAATTCGACTGTCTGCTGATGTGTGTGTGTTTAAGTGTGTGTGTGTAAGCATTAGCCATAGCTGCATTTTAATACACACAGCGCTAATAATTCACACAATAAGCTCGAAGGCAGGCAGCCAGGCAATGCCAGTGCCATTATTCATAGGGCAGCCAAAGAAGCAGCCGCAATATAGCGTGGTCCACTTGAAAGGTGAGGTGAGGGTAAGGGGGTAAGGGTAAGGGTAAGGTAGAGCTGGCAAATGCAACCGAAACATATGTCTGTGCAGGTATAAAACAGATATAAAACAATATACAGTGTAAACTGCACTAAAGAACATTGTATAGTTATTTTCAATGCTACAATAATAATTTTAATAAATATTTAAAAAATATAATTTAAAATAAATGCACTAAGAAAATCTGTATTTTCTGTATTTTTCCTATATTTTTGCTATTTCCAAATGAAATGCTTTAAGCCGATTTGCAGCTTGGGGAAAAGTGTTTGCTGAAGAGAGCTTTTACTGTAGCCCGACGTTAGCAAAGATATAGAAATCGGGGTTGAGTGGGACGGGCGGACAGGCAGTGGGAGCGACACGTTTATAGCATTTGCCAATGCCCAAAGTGCGCTTTTCACTTTTATTGTTGTTACTTGGTTGCCTGGTTGTTGGCAACGTGTTTTGTTGTTGCTCGATGTACCCAAGACTATATATCTGTCTGGGCACTCTGGCTGTCGGCAAACATGCGCTGCAGGCAGGCAGGCAGCAGCTGCAACTTGCAGCAACAGCAACAGCAACAGCAGCTCCTTACATTTATGTGCTTTGGTTAACTGAGTTTTCCGAGTTTACCTTTTGTTTCAAGTTTTTATGACAGCTTGCTTCGTTTTGAGTGCGGGGCTTAAAACACATGTTCTCTGCTCAACGCACAAGTGTTGTGAACACACACACCCACACACACACACACAGACAAATTTTAAATCGTTGCCACTTATTTTTTGGCTTATGGCATTTACCTTGTGTCAAATAAATTAATTATGAGCGATCCCATCAACAATTGGCAGACCGCAACCAAATAAAATGCCAACAAAATTTACGTCTGACAAATTTGGTCACAAAATAAAAAACATATGTAAAAATATCTCTATACATATATATATATGTTGTACACATGTCTATTTATTGTGTGTTGGTTTGAATGTGCACTTTATTTGATATTTTTGATTTTATTGCTCAATGAATACAACAGCAGCAGCAGCAGGAGGAGGAGCATCCACAAATCCAGCCTTGCGACCACAAAACAAAACACCAAGCAAGAGCCAAAGCCAGGGCAGAAAAAAAGGGACATTTTGCATTTGCATGAAAAATCACAGATACACACAAAACACACACACAAACAGGCCAAACACAACTAAAATATACTCATACCTATATAAATTTAAGTAAATTTATTTGCGGTGCTAGTTAAGTTTTAGTTTTATATAGCTTGTAGATCGCACTCTATGATTTTTATATATAATATTTTTATGTTTATTGTTATTTAAGCTTCGCACTTTTATTAGGCTCCTTTTTTATGCTAACATTTATAACCCTAACTTTAATATTTTTTTGACATTACAATAATTATTTTGAATATTCTTTTTGCTTAAATTTAACATCTGTTAAATATCAAAAATTCTTCTGTCAAAGTTCTAACAAATCTTTAGTTAACATATGTTATGTTAAATTATTTAATATTAATTTAACATATGTTATGTCAAATTAGTTTATATTATTTTAACATAACATTTGTTAAAAGGATATATGATTTTCTCACTTCTAATATAAAACTCGCAAAATATGCCCGTTAAGCCAACTAGTGCGGGTATTCGAGACCGTTTGGGTCAGAAATTGTAGCCAGGACCAGACCTAAACAGATACATTTAGTCCACATTGCTGTTGCTATTTTGTTGATGTTGTTGTTGTTGTTGTTGTTGTCGGATACAGGCCCAAAAACTGGCGACAAACAACGCACAATTCGCATTGTTTGGCTTTTGTCAGCAGCAACTAAGCCCCAGCTTCATGTGTGTTGTGTGTGTTGTGTGTGTTTGTGTGTGCTTTGTGTGTGTGCGGCTCTCTAATGCATGTGCTGTGAAATTTTGTGATTTATGACATTAAATGCACAAAAATGGGATTTTATTTGAATTTAATGGGTTTTTAGTGTATTTTAATGTGATCCATTTGCGGAAATTTGCAGATTTTCAAGCATTTGCCAAAAAACATTTTCAACAAATTTATTTGAAAGCTGTCTTATATTTATTTGCAATATGAATTTCGACAAATGTTTGTGATTTAATGCGCATTATACGCAATAATGGCCAATTCCTGTTGAATTCAACAATGGGATTACATTTTTACAGGGGTAGTTTTACAAGTTATCGATCAACACGATCAACTGTAGCATAAAAGCAACAATCAACTTAAATTTGTATTTTACTAATTGAACTGTTGAACAATTATAAAGCTCCCATATTCCTTTTTATCTGATATAACTAATTTTTTAATAAATCAGATGTATTTAATTTTTGTGATTTTGTATTAACACGTAAAATGGTTAAAAAGTACTCACAATTAATAAAAAAAAATATATATATATATACACTTAAAGGCATGATTCATTCTGATTTAACAACATTTAAGTCCCACTATAAACTCTATTATTAACTATTATTATTATTAACTATTAACTCTGTTAATTTTTTAACATAATTGGCTTATGTTAATACGTTTAACACTCTGTTAGCTTTACTCGACTGAATTTATAGCACAAGAAATATAGAATTTATTAATTTATTATTTATTTATATTTATCAAATTTTATAATTTTGTTTAATATATTTTATTTGAAGTTTTCTGAAATATTTTAATAAGTTTTACTGAATGTTCAGAGTAAAGCTGGCGCCGCCAATTGACTTTCCATGTTTATAGAATCGCATATTGAGCTCCAGTCCGCCAACTGGCAATACACCCGGCCAGGAATCGGTGTTCATCAACATGTTCCTTATATAATAGGTGCCCCTGCGCAAGGGACAGCTCCTCCCATCGAAAGGCAGGTTCGTTTTGACGCCCTTCTGTAGGGTGGATTTGCCATAGGTGCCCATGAATACCTTCATTGCGGTGCAAATGTTCATCACGGGTACACCATATTTAGTTGGATGCCATTTGCCGTTATTGTCGGGATCGTGTTGGAAATCCATAGAGAATTGAAAATTTTTCTCACCCATATTCTCGCGTATTTCCACTGTGCCATTTAGATAGCGTTCTCGACCCACAACACGAACATTACCAAAATCAATGAGAAGCTTCTCTTCGGCTTGCAGAGCCTTAAATTGCACAATTTCTATTTTGTAGGCATAAAATTCCTATCAAGGATAACTTGTTAATAATAATATAATTGCATTAATACATTTTTTACTTACCCTGCTTGCTGATAAGTTGCATTTTAGCAAAAACAATTGAATAATAAGCACAGCCGTCAACTTCATCTTGTACAATGGAAATAAAATTTCATTGTTTCGACTTTTTATATATTTTTCAATTAAAAAGTTTTGTTTTCATATTATTGTTTTCGTGTTTTTTACATCGCTGATCGCAGCGTTTAAATGCTTAATTGGTGCAACTTACATTGTCCAATCAAATTAATTGTTTTCCCTCTGTCTAGTTACATTAACTATCAGTTTATCTTTCGGGAAGTTTATATAAATATATTTTGTGTGGGGTAAACAATAAATCATAACAGAAATTTACAGTTGTTAAATTATGTTTATGTATCCGTCATGTCAAATTTTTATATTGCAATAAAATTAATATTCTGCTTCTTAGAAAATATTATTGACAAATAGCAAGGGCCCCTGATCAAAATAAATTTGCATAAATAAATTTTTAAAAAATAAAAAAAATTGATTATCAGATGAAATTTATTTGAACTTTTTTTCCTTGTTTAAAATTTGCAATTTTAAGCTCCAAAAATTTTAGGATTTTACCCAATTTGTAATACAATAATTAATTACAGATCTTGCAAAGTTTCTTCTCGATATTTAAAGTGGTGCTGAACCCACCTGCAGGCTTGCCAAGTTTATAGAATCGTACATTTGCCTTTAGTTCACCATAGGGTATTATAGCCGGCCAGGACTCGCTGTTCACCAACACATTCTTCAGATAATATGATCCTTTGGGCACCGGACAATGCTCACCATCGAAGGGCAGATTCGTTTTCACGCCCACTTGCAGCGTCGTTTTGCCATAAGTTCCAAACAAGAATCTCATGGCGAAGCAAATGTCCGTAACTGGCAGACCAAAGAGCATGGCCTTCCATTGGCCATTACCATTCGGATCGTGGAGTAGATCGACAGACATTTGGCACGTTTCTGCGTCCATATCCTCCAGGATGTGAACAGTGCCGTTGATGGAGCGTTCGCGTCCAACGACGCGAATATCGCTAAAATCGATAATTAATTTCTCTTCGGGTGGCAATACTTCAACTTGGACTATCTGCACGGTGTAGGTGTAAAAGCCCTATAAAAAATATATATAAGTTTTCATTTTTTTTAATAATTTTAATTTTTTTAGACTTACCAAGCTGCTTGAAAAATTGACTCTCAGCAGCAACAACTGAAGAACAAGTGCAGCAGACAGCTTCATTTTATATTCAGGCCATAGTTTGTCTGGCTCTGTCATATTTATACAGCTATTAATTAAATGATTTTTTAAATGCCTAATTTGTGCCACTTGTTATGCACAAAATGCGCACTAATTGTCTTTTGGTTTAAATGAGTTTTTGGCTAAATATTGTTGTTAGATTATCGTTAGTGTTATTAATATTTAATTAATGTTTGCCGGCGGCAAAATGGGTGTAAATCATTAAATCACGCTACGGTTATGTACAGTTTTAGTCAACGTATACGTAATATAACGTATACGACAGCGGTGCCATGAGCAAACAACAGCCATATGCACTACCAATTTATGGCTTCAATAAACATAAAGTTCATAAACTCCCAAGGCGTCGTTGCTCATCATTTGCAGCGGATTGTCAGGGGTAACAGCAGCAGCAGCAGCAGCAACAGCAACAGCAACAGCAGCAACAGCAACAGCAGCAGCAACGTTGTTCGGTCAAATAAATAATGAAAAAGAAAAGTGATGTCATAAAAATTTTATCTCTTAACTGGAATTGAGCAGCATGAACAAGCAGCAGCAGCAGCAACAGAAGCTGCAGCAACAATACAAAAGCATAAGCATCAACAATGCTGCACACACACGTACACACACACACACACGAATATGATGCTTGGTCATTTTCATATAAAAATTGACAATGGCGTTGGCCCTTTTACCTCGCTATATGTGACTGTGTATGTGTGTAAGCATGTGTATGTGTGTGTGTGTGTGTGTGTGTGTGTGTGCTTGTGTCGCTGTGTTTGTTTGCAAGCAAGTGGAAAATGCGACAAAAGTGAGGCAGACGCGGCGCAATAAGAGAGCCAGTTCGACTACAAAATGCACACGGCATAAGCTCTACCAACCAGACCCATATAAAAGCAACAACAACAACAACTGCGACACATCGCATACAAAGCTGACAAGGCAGCTGAGCTGCGATTGCTGCTCTTCTTCCTCTTCTTGTTGTTGTTATTTCCTATTATAAGGAAAATCTGCAATATGCTGCTTTTATAACAAAATACTACAAAATGCTCAGCTGCAAAAGTGTCTTCAACGTTGCACATTTACGAATTATGCAAAAATTCTGAACTGGCAAACGAACAGCAAGAAAACGCTTAAAAACTGCACTGAAAGGAAACTCATATATTTTTTGATTTGATTTTGTTTCTTACATATAAACTTTTATCTAAAAGGTAAAAGATATCAATTTAAGGACGAAAGTTTGTGCACTGAAATGAGTTTCTTGTAAATTCCAATTTAAGTTGCCATGTAATTTACTTATATGACTGACTGTCTTTATATTAATAAAAAAATATTTTAAAATTTTTTTATAAATTTTATCAGAAGCTATAATTATTAAATGTTTAAATTTCTCAAAATATTTTTTTTCACATTTTTGTCCAGAATATAAAAAAAGTTTTTAAAAATGTTAATTTAAGATATGTGAAAATCATGTAATTTAATTGTATGACTGTATTTATAGTAAAAAAAAATATATTATAAAATTAAAAATATTTCCTACTTTCTTGTCGAATTGTTGTTAGCTTATAAGGTTTGTTACAAATGATATTAATTAAATGTTTAAATTGTACAGAACATTTATTTGCACATTTTTGTCCAGAACATAAAAGAAATCTGTCATATATAAATATACAAAATTCTATTTTGCTCTATTATTTTATATACCCCAACAAACATGCGTTTTGTTTTTTAAGGCGCCTTTATTGGCTTTATGCACAATTTGACCCGCACTTGAACTCAACTTTTCAACTTTTGTAAACTGTGAAAAACTAAAAGCTGTAAAACTAAACACGGTTTTTCAATTAAAAAAAAAATGATGGGCAGCATCAAAAGAAATAAATTGCACAGAATAAGATGAATATAACTAAAAAATAAGATATGGTTATTTATGGGCCGGATATACTTATTCAATTTCAATAAAAGTGAAACAAGTTGTTTAAGGAGGCCACGCCCCGCGCATTGCAACTTTCGCTTTTCTGACTTTCACCTAAGCAAAACGAATAAAAAAAAAAATAATAGTATAAAGGAGGAAAATTCAGTTGCAAGTATGTACATAAGAAAATGCGTATGCCTAAACTCATTTCCACAATTTGCCGGCTTGAAATGCTTTTAATGTGAAAACTTTGCGAGCTCCCCCAAAACAACATATTGTGTGCAAGAAAGGTGCCGCCCAACAACAGATGGCGCTGCTGGCACGTGGCAGCACCGAGCTACCCATGTTCCGCTACTCTGCTTCTTCCACCTCCTGCGTCTGCTGTGGCGCCCTCTCACGATGATTAAGTTGCAAAAGTTGGGCAAATTTTTGGCAAACAACGCGCACCGAGACCCCCCCCAAAAAAAAAACAAGCAAAGTTCAGGCTGGTGGGGCAAATGCAATCAAATGTAAGTACAACAACTGCAACAAGGTTCAACAGGGGGGGATGGGGGGGATGGTGGGTGGCGAACTCTGCTCTGTAGTTGGCTCTGTTGCTGGAGCAAACAAAATATTGAATATGATTTGCAAACACATCTCATTCCTGCTCCTCGCTGTAGCTGGGGCTCAATCTCAATCAATAACACATGGCTGGGCTGGAAGCTGCTTGGAAGAGGGGGGTAGGAGGGTAGGGGGGCAGGGGTGAAGATTGCCCAGACGCAGTAACAAGCTTGTTTTCTGGTTTGGATTTTAGAGCTACGTGACTTGATGTCTCCATCTGCGAGTTTGTCAAGCCGTAAATAGAAAATGAAAACGAACAAGAAATCGAAGAGTTTTCTACCATTTGACGAAATATAAATACCCTTACCTTGTGCAAAGGTAAATTAGCTACCATGTAAATTAAAATAAAAAATTAATTAAAAATATATAAAATTGAAATTAAATAATTAAAATTAATATAGTAACAAAATGTATGTGCTATACAATATAATTTTGTTCTTGCTGCTGACAGATTCATAATACCCTACAGCGTAAACAAGCATATTTACAGAATCGTGGCAAGTCCTTAAATCGCATTCAATGCCAGCTCTGAGGAGGTTGCCCCCAAAAACCAGGCTATGCAAATATGTTTGGTGTCGCCTTTTTACGCATTTTCACTCACTTGTGCACACACACACACACACAGAGAGAGAAGGATATGTATGCGTATGACTTACTTTCAATATTTACATAAAAATGCACTCGATCTGCCCGGGCCGCATGTGTGTCAATATAAATAAATTTATTTACATTAAAACACACACACACAATGTGGCTTATTTGCACATTCGGCATGTTACTGTCTTTGTTCCTTTGCCTCCTTTTCAGGTTACCCCCCTCCCCCTCTTCACACTTGTCTTGTCCTTGTCGTTTCTACTTGTCTAACATGCTAAGCGGCTAATCGGCTTTGGCTTCGACTTTGACTTTGACTTCAATTTTCGCTCTCTTTTGTTTGTCGAGAATTTTGCCATAAATTTTGGGTGGGATCTTTGGCTAATGCACTCAATGGCAAATATGCCGCATCAAATATTTGCCAAATAGCCGCTTACACTTTCAATTAGCTTGGCTGTGTTGCAGCTGCCATTTCTTGGCATTAACTTGGCCAACAAATCCATTATATGGACTCACGTTCACAGCTCCATTCAGCCTGTTAACTAATTGCTCCGCCTGGCTGCTGGCCCCATTGAAAAGTCCTGACTTGGCTCGGCGGCTGCACTATAATCTCTCCCAGGATTTGGGGGCTTTTCTGTTGCCGTGCAACCCAAGCAAATGCCTGGAGCTTTATTAATATCCCAAGTTGTTTGTTCTCGTTTCATTTGATCTAGTCCCATTCAAAACATAATTAAATGTAGTTCTTCTTTAAATACCAAATGAATATTCATATTTCTGTTCACTTTGAGTTAAACATTTATTAAACTCCGACTCTAGATCTGGGTTCGTGGGAAATTGCAATTTTAATTACGTTATTTTTTTATACTCGGACACATCTTTAATAAATGTCAAGTTGTCATGTAAATCGAAATTCAAGTTTATTATTTATTTACCCTGTAATTTTACGTTATTTGATTATAGCGAAATTTAAGTATAATATTATGCCTTTAATATTTAATAAATAGATAATTTGCATGTAGTACCTAAAAATTCTAAAAAATTTGTATAGTTTTTTCTATATATAAAAGTGCTTAACAACAAAAAAAAAATATTTAAAAAAAAAATAACTTAATAAATATTTAAAAACACAAATAAAAAAGTTATCCAATGTTTTAATTTTAAAAATTATTTATTGTTGTTGTTATTGACTTTTTTTTTATGTTCACATTTTATGTTAAAAAAAATTTTTTGTTTAGTTTAAATTCCTCACAGCTTATCAGCTTTGTTTTTAAGGGGTATAAGAAAAAAATATATTTTTTTAGATAAATTGTTGGTTTTTGAAATGGGGTATTCATGACATGAATTTAGGCGTAGAGAGGGGAGAAAGTATGCGTACGCATTTGTGCATTTAGGCATGCACAAATATGTATATTTAAATTAAATATCACATATATGTATGTATATAAACTAATTACACATTTTCGATGCAGTTTGTTGAGTTTTATTCGTTTTAAATAAACAAAACTTGTATTAAATCAACTGTTAATTAAGAATATTACTGTTTATACACACAAATATTATATTTAAACCGAATTTGATCCGCTTTTGCTTTACTAACTGTTATTATCTATGCAAAACTGCGATAAAATCTGGTAAAAATTAAATAAATATTCGCCAGAGGAGACCACAAAATTTCAATTCACTTGATCATTATCGCTAGTTTCTGATTGACTGGACAAATTAAATATATATACATATATATGAACTAATTGTATATATTAAAGGCAGCTAAAGTTTAGTGAAAAGTGAAAATTGTGAATTCAGGGTAACTAAAATTTAACGTTGTTGCACAGGGCAACTTTTGGCAGCCGCTTCATCTCTGGCAGTTTTCGGTGTCGGTGTCGTATACGTTATTGCGTATACGCCTAATTGCCGGGGTAGTTGATAACTTTGGACACAACTTTAATTTGTACACATTTAGCAAAGGGGGTAATAAAAGTAGAACGGAGAGGGGTCTTGGGGGGGTTGGGGTGACCGGCACGACATCAATAATAAATGGCATTTTGGCAAAAGTTGTAAACCTTTTTCGGCACTTATCTGTCACACGTCACACAGAGCCAACATCATTTGTCAGAAGTTGCGCAACACTTTTCCGCCCCGGACCCGCACCCGTACCCGTACCAGGACAATATCCTGTCTTGTCACGCTCAATTGTTAAAAATGACAACTAATTAATTTCTGTCCGCCTGGGCTGACCAATGTGCACGATGGCTTTTGGCTTAGTGTGGTTTGAGCCACGTTTTTTGAGCAGGGTTACACAGCTTGTACAAAATCTGATAAAACTGAAATATATACAGAGAGAGAAAAAGAAAAAAGGAGAGAGAGAGAGAAATAAGGTATACAAAAGTTGAAGGGGTTATCTAAGAAACATTTCAATGCGACTTAGGCAGCCAGTTCACAAATGACTTCATTAGGCTGCTCCACTCCAAAAAGGACTCTCAAACTCTCGCTAGTGTGTGTGTCTGTGTGTGTATTAGTTAAACATGGCCCGCAACCACTTAGCGCAGATAAGCAGCTCAGCTCTTGGCTCTCAGCTGCAGTGCAATGAGGCTTGCACTGCTGTCAGCCACCAGCTTTGGATTAGGCCAAAAGCAGAGTGCGCATTAAAATTAGAGACAGAGAGAGTGAGAGAGAGAGAGAGAGAAGGTTCTTGCTGCACACAAATGCCATCATTAACTGAAGCTGCCTGCTGGCGCTTACATTGTTTGACTTCGGCTTTGGCAGCGCTAATGATTTGCCTGTGCCACATTCCCTCCCCTCCCCCCCCCACTTCTCTCCCCCCACTTTCTACCACGACGCTGGCAACTTGGCCATGTGGTCAACTTAATGACAATTTGCAGCTCGCAAAAACTTTGCCAACTGCATTTAGGTGCATTAAGCGCCAGTCGAATAAAACACATGTTCCAAACTGTTGACTACAGTTGCCAGCTACCAGCTCCCCCCGCTCCCCCCGCTCCCTGCACCACTTCTTAGTACCCAGCTCTCAGTTTTCCAGCTGCTAATGCTGCAATTTGTTGCCACGCTGCGTTTATTACGAGGGCGCAGCAGGGCTTCTGCGGCTTCCAGTTTCAACTGTTGCCCTGGTTACTTATGCGACATCGTGAACATGTATATATATTGTATATATGTGACATATATACAAATTCTTACGTAGTTGCCAGTTCGCTTCCCTTTGGCTAGTCCCAAAAACTTTGAAGCAAGTTTAAATATATTTTTTTTTTCATTTATTTTCTTCCTACTTTTTTTTTTGTTTTGTTTGCTGGCGACTTTGCAGTTGGTGACATTTTCGGCAGCCAAAAACTTTTGAACTTGGCGCGTAATGAAGGCGCTGCTGCTGCAAGGGGAGGGGTTGGGGGTAGGGGCAAAGTGCTCGTTTGGCTCGGAGCGGAGTTCATTACAAATGCCGCCACGCTGCGCCGCGTGTTGACTTATGCATAATTACTGTTTTTCATAGCTGCAGTTGCAGTGGGTTGAGTTTCACTTTGTTTGGCATCGCAAGTAGCTTGGCACAAGTTTTGGGGGCGGGGCCCGGGCGGGCGCATATGCTCATTTGGTCTGCATGACGCACTGACCTGTTTCAAATGCAACAAAATGCAAAAAAAAATACATTTATATATATATAAAGAAAAACAACAAACATGCAAAGTTAAGCGCTTGGCACTTGGTGCAGTCAACTGCGTCCACTTTTTCTGTAGCATACTTTTCAGCGCCAGCTGCGCGTAGGGTATGCAAAGTTTAGGCAAATTTATGCACGCTTTAAGCTTCGCATTCCTTAAGCTTGGCTATTTATGTTATTTGCTGCAATTTGCAGCATATTTTCCAGAAAATATTCACCCGAGAAAGAAAACTTATCTTCGGCATGACAAAGATTAAGTTGAATATTTAATTATTTAAAAAGCTGATCAAAAGGTTAAAATGTTTTGATAGGTGCTTTTGATTAGCAATGTTTGCTATAAATTAAATATAGTTAAAGTTATTTGTTTTTTGAAAAAATGTTTCATACAAAAAATTAATTTTTTACCAATTTTTTTTTTTTTTTTTTTTTTTGCTTTAAATTCAATATAGTTAGTTAGTTAATTTATTCCTGATAAATTTTTTCATACAAAAAATAATTTTTTGCCATATAATATATATATATATATATATATATATATAGATATATATAATATAATAATCCCAACAAATATATAGTATGTCAACTCATCGTTCTGATCAAGTATATATATAGCTATATATATGGTTACTTTTAAACAAACTTTATGCCTTAAGTATTTTCAATAATATGTTTACTTAAAATTTTTGCACTTGCTTCCGAGCGAATGAAGCCTTGACCAGTGGGTTGGGGGGCAGCAAGCACTTTGCTGACACTGGGATAAAGTCAAGCGGATAAACAAGAGATTAAAATGTCATAAACAATGCTTTTTGAACATCCTGTGAGCTAAACAACTTAATGAAAGCTGCAGGTCACAGGACGAGATGCTTCGCAGAGCACAAGATGAGCGTAAAGTGTTACGTAAAACTATTTTCGACTTGAAACTTTTTGCAAACAATCAACACACAAACACACAAACACACACACAGACACGATGTATATTGCTTTAATCCTTATGTGATGCAGGGGCAGCCACAGCAGCTATGTGGCATGAGGCAAGTCAATAAATTTTCATAAAACTTTTGATTTGTATTTATGAGTTTTTGGGCGCGCCTTCAACTGTGGGAATTCAATTAAGTCGATACAATTTGTTGTTTTTGTCGTTTTTTTTTAATATTTCCTTTTTTTTTGTTGGTATGTTTGTAAAACAATTGAAAAACTTTATTTTGGAGCTTGTGTTTCGCATACATCTCAAACCAGGCAGGGCGTACATAAATGATATATTTTTATACAAAGGCATAAATTACTGACAAAAAAAACAACACTTATAACTAAACAATTGCATACACACACAAACTTACACACACATAGCATAGTGAGTTTTTTTATAAGTAGTTTTGTGCATTTTTTTTTCTTTTGATTTACAACATTTAATAAAATTTAAACTTAAAAAAAATACTGCAGTCGTCGCAAGCAAAAGGAAATAAACATAAATTAAATTGTAAACAATTTACGGCGGCAAAGCTGAGCGGCGGAAAGGCGCACGTGTGTGTTTGGGATTTTGATGCTGAACGTGGCCAAGACCACTGCCAACTTTGTTGGCGTAAATTGTACATTGTATGACTTGTAAATTGTGAGCGCTAATTTCCTGTTTTTTTTTTTTTTGTTGTTTTGTTAACATTATTGTTTAAGACTTGTATCGATTACATATTATATGTTTAGCTGAAGGTAGGAATGAATATTGAATATTGAATATTAATGCAGAAAACATAAGAAAAGAACAGGTGAACAGGCGCTCATTCGGCGCTGGGATTAATCGTGATGCTCTTGCCCTTGGGATCATCGAAGCGATCCATGGTCTTGATATCCATCATCCAGCACAGACCCAGGAAGACAATCACCAACAGAATGACAACCACAAACAGACCCATCAGTATGGCGGGCGTAACGAAGCCAACACAATCCCACGAATCTCCAAAGGCAAAGTTGTTCTGCGTAGATGCACTGAATGGGGCCTGCAGCTGCAGCGAGCTCCACGTCAATTTGTTGACCACGTTATTTACAGCTGGTGAATACCAGGTCGTATTGCCGCAGGCGTAGGAGAACGTTGTGGGCGCATTGACGTCGGGTGTGCGCAACGATTGGCCGCCAACGGCCGCATTGCTCACTGTATAGTAACCATCGCCGCTGTAGGTGACCACAAAGGTGATATCCTTATTGGCATCGTTGTGCAGTGTAACGGTAAACTGGTTGTTGGTGGTGGCATTGGAAATGGTCATGTCGTTAAACGTAAGAGCTTCACCATTGTACAGAACTTGCGTATAGGAAATGGCAAACTGATTGTTAACACAAAATCGATTGCTAGTGATTTCCGATGCTGTCCAGCGACGGACGCGACGCTGCACAACGGGTGCCGTAGCCGGCGCAGCCATATACAGATAAGCCACCTTGCAGTCCAACTGTTTGCTGACAGCGGCAATGGCGGCATCTGTTTTGTAGATAATATCACTCAGCCCACTTAAACACAACAGATAAAATGTCAGGTCTTACCATGTGACTGCAGTGTTGCGGCGCGTGTCTCGGCCACATCCTCAAAGGAAACAAAGAGAGCCGTGCCCACCTCACACTTGACCGGATTCACCAGCTGGCCACTGGCATCGATGCTGTTGTGCTCACGCTTCGCGGACGCGGCACGCAGTGCCTCCGTGGGATTCTCGACGCTGGTGTAGAAGGTCTTGGGGCTAACGCCCTGCAGCTGAGCGTAGCATGACTGCGCCTCGCCAGAGGAGCACACGAAATCCTTGTTGCTCAGCTACAATAGAGAAAAGCACACAGAAGCTCTTGGTCGCAACTCTATACATTTTTATTTGCTTAGCCACTTACGCCATTTTCCTCGAAGGCCACAACCATGTGATCTTCCAGCAGTGTTGCCAGCTGCTTTTGAAACTCTGCCTGCGGCACTGTGCGCAGCGCTGGCTTCGTTGGGCTGTCGTAAACACATCTCAGATTAGCTAACAACTTGTTGTACGTTATTACTGAACACCCACCTGTTGGCGCCCCAGAGAAAAACGGGCGTCTGCTCCGCCAAGGCGACTCCAATGACGCACAACGCAATCAGCGATTTCCACAACATTTTGTTGCCCTAATCACTTCGTGGAGGCACTACATAAATGAAATTATAACGAAATAAACGTAAAATCAACAAACGAACATAATTGAACACAAGTAATAAGTTGAACCAACCAAAAATTAACAAAAACTACAAACGAAAAATTGGAAAAAGTTTTTCGTTTCGCACGGCCCGATGTCGATTTGCGCTGTCAGAGTGAAAAAGTTTTCATATGACAGGTCATGTGATGGTCGACCAGCTGACCGATTACGAGTGTTATAAGTCGATATTATAGTCGATGAGTATGACAATCACAGCGAAATAGGTTTTATTGTTTAGTGCACAGAAAATGTATCGAAGTTAACATTTAATGTTATCGGTTACGCACTAATTTTGAATTTTAAAATAAGAGTGTTTAATTGATGATATACCTATATTATTTAAATTTTTATTAATTGATAGTTTATTTAACTTCGGTGTGTCATAACAATGTTGCCAAGCTTTGTTGGATAAGTTAAGCAACAAACGATACTTTGTTGTTCGATAGCAGCATCATGCAATCAGCACCGAGCTATCATTCCTAGAAGACCATCACTAATTAAAGGCAGACTTAAAATCAATTTATATTTAGTTTTTCAAGTAAAATCCCTGCACATTACCCACAATGCATTAATCGAGGTACACGCAAAAGTGTGGCAATGTAGAGTTCAACAAGTTTCCGAAATGCGTTTGCGACGCCGCTGGCATCGGCGGATGCGGCGTACAATTGAGAGAATCTATCGGCTTAAGATGCAATCCCGGCGCAAGTTGCTTTTGTTGCCAGTTTTGGGAGCGATCTGTGTGATTATCTGGCTGGCCATACAACAGCTGCTGGCTGCCTCAGAAAATCATAAGGGTGGCTTCTACAGCGACACCCGCTGTGCGCCCATCGATGCCGTCTATACCTGGGTGAACGGCTCAGATCCGGATTTCATTGCGTCCGTTAGGCGCTTTGATGCCAGCTTTGATCCGTCGCGCTTCGATGATAAAAACGAGTTGAAGTACTCGCTGCGTTCGCTGGAGAAGCACGCCAGCTGGATACGACACGTCTACATTGTGACCAATGGCCAGATACCCAGCTGGCTGGATCTCAACTATGAGCGCGTGACGGTGGTGCCGCACGAGATGCTCGCTCCGGATCCCCGACAGTTGCCCACGTTTTCCAGTTCTGCCATTGAAACATTTGTGCATCGCATACCAAAGCTGTCCCAGCGTTTTTTGTATTTAAACGATGATATCTTTTTGGGTGCACCGCTCTATCCGGAGGATCTGTATACGGAGGCGGAGGGTGTGCGCGTTTACCAGGCCTGGATGGTGCCCGACTGCGCCCTGGACTGTCCCTGGACGTACATAGGCGACGGCGCCTGTGATCGCCACTGCAACATTGATGCCTGCCAGTTCGATGGCGGCGACTGCAGCGAGACTGGGACTGGGAATGTCGGGGAGTTGCACGAGGAGCTGCATGATGTTGCGGAGTCTGCGCCAGTTCCAGTGGCCCATGCGGGCGTTCACAAGTTTCCCAATATGGGCCTGCAGAAGCTGTTCAAACGCAGCTCCGTCAACTTTAAGGAGCTGATGCGGCACCGAAATGTCTCCACGCTGCTGGAACTGCGACGCATTGTGGAGCGCTTTAACAAGGACAAACTGAAATCGCTGAATCCCGAACTGGACACCAGCGGCGCAGCAGTGGGCGGCAGCAGCACCAGTTCCAGCAATTTGCTGCACAAGGAGGACTTCAAATCCTCCACCGACATATATTCGCACTCGCTGATAGCTACCAATATGCTGCTGAACCGGGTGTACGGCTTCAAGGCGCGTCATGTGCTGGCGCATGTGGGCTTCCTCATTGAGCGCGACATTGTCGAGGCCATGCAGGAGCGCTTCCAGCAGCAGGTGCTGCAGACGGCGCATCAACGTTTCCGTACGGCGACAGATTTACAGTTTGCCTTCGCCTACTATTCGTTTTTGATGAGCGAAACGAAAACGCTGGGCGTGGAGCAGATCTTCGATGAGTTCGATACGGATGGCTCCGGCACCTGGTCGGATCGGGAGGTGCGCACATGCCTCACCCGCATCTATCCACCGCCCCTCGACTGGTCGGCCATGCGTTACTTTGAGGAGGTGGTGCAGAACTGCACCCACAGCCTGGGCTTGGATGCGGGCAACAATAAAATTGTGCACTCCACGTTGGTCTACGAACGCTACGAGGACTCCAATTTGGTGGGTGTTTAGCTATCTTCTGCTCTTTTTATTCCTTGACCTGTTTTTTCCCCTTTCACAGCCGACAATCACCCGGGAGCTGGTCTATCGCTGTCCACTGCTCGCGGAGGCTTTGCACGCCAACTTTGCGGTGAGACCCAAGTATCGCTACCATGTGAGTCCCAAGCGTGCCTCGCACAGCAATTTCATGATGCTCACCTCGAATCTGACGGAGGTCGTTGAGGCGCTCGATCGCATGCGTCGCAATCCGCGTAAATTCAACTGCATCAACGATAATCTGGATGCGAAACGCGGCGAGGACAACGAGCTGGTGCGTCATCTGCTCGAGGATTTCTATTTATCGTTCTTTCCGCGTCGCAGCAAATTTGAGCTGCCGCCCCAGTTTCGCAATCGCTACGTCTCCTGGAACGACTATCAACGCTGGCGTCGACGCAAACGCGCCGTTCTCGTCGTCGGCTATGGCGTGAGCCTCCTACTCGTCATCTTCCTGCTGCGGCTGCTCTGCCAGCACAAGGCCAAGATCGTGCGTCGCTGTGTCCAGCGTCTGTAGTACTCACACACACTAATATTATGGTTGTCTGATTTCGATTTAATTTGATTTCAATGTTGTGATAAGTTTACATATTTTAGCCATATTATATTCAGTGGAATCTAGTTATTAATTAGGCCTAGACTGTACTCTAATTTAGGCGCAATCATGAGGCTAATCTTAATTCTCGTCAACCTGTTCTTTGGGTTTGAGGCTGAAAAACTCAGTAGATATTGTTAGAAATAAAAAGCATTTAAAACAAACAATAACTAATTTTCAGTCTTTTATAAAGGATAATGAAAATTGTGCAAGTTTAACATTTGCTATATTATTAAAAGAACGTATTTCGGTTCGTTTTTGTTTAAACAATTGTCGATTACAGCATTGTCTTAGTTTATTGGTACCAAAAATGTACGAAAACTGTATTTACATAGCAGTGTAAATATGCTTCAACTAGACTATAGTATTTATATATATATATATATATGTTTCGGCACTTAAAACGAGGAGACTCTGATATACACACACAACGGTATAAAATATATATTTATATTTATATATATATATATATATATATATTGGTAAAACTGTTAACTCGTATTAGCTCGTTTGCAGTTGTTTATGCTTCATATGGTAAAGATTTTGAAAAGTATTTATAGTTATAAAAACACATATCGAGAGATTGGGCAAAAAACAATTGATATAATCTCGAATACTTAACATATATATGGGCAAACATATAAAAGTAGTGTAATGATTAAATAGGCTGCTGCACTATATACATATGATAATATTGAATTAATGATTAACTGTGCATAGTTAAAATGCTTGCTGCTATTCGATGCGTATCCGGTTCGTTGAGCGACGCAGCGTGGAGCACTCCTTGATGACCAGACGCATTAGCAGCACCATGGCAATAATGTCCGCCACGATCAGCATGTAGAAGACATTCTGCCAGCTGTGGCTGGAGATGAAGCCCGCCAAGAGCGGACCGACAGCAGCGCCAATGGAGCCGGTGCCGTCAATAATCGCGGTAACCGTGGCCAGCGCATTCGCATTGCCCTCCAACGAGCTGTGCTGACCCAGCTCGGCGCTGACCGAGGTGGTTATCAGCGCGTACGGACCGTTCACAAAGATGCCCACCACGATGAGAAGGAGCACGCTAATTGTGACCGACAATGCGCCGTATTGTTGATACAACAACAGCTGTAAAAGTGAAAAAAGTTAGATAAATTAATATAAACCTGTTCTGATCAGAGATCAACAACTCACAATTGGCGAGGCGAAGAATAGCATAACTGTGCACACCGTGGCCGACATGCCAGTTAGATCCGAGACATAGCCGGCGGCAATGGCGCCCAAAATGCCTCCTACATCGAACAGCGTGGAGAGATCAGCGGCCAGTTGTGGGCCCAATGTGCCTGAACAAAAATAAATGCAAAAATATAAATACACCAAAGAAACAATTTATAGATTTGAAAGAGATCTCACTGGAAGACTGTATATAGAGGGGCAGCCAGTACATGAAGGTGTAGCTGACCAGCTTGGTGAAGAACAGGCAGAGCGAGAACTCGACTACGCCGGGTATATGGAGTGCATCCACCAGGCTGATGGGACGCCCGTGCGATGCGGCCCGCTCTCTGGAATGCTGGCGTGCCAAGATGGGCGTGCGTTCCGTGGGCGTCGGACGATAGCTGATCTGATCCTGCAGTGGAAGTACAATTAATAAGGGATAGACAATAAAAATAAATAGATGGAGAAGCGCAACAAACACACAAACACGGAACTGAGACAAACGTTGAGGGCATGCACTTACGGTTTGGTGATCGGCATAAACGGACTGGGCATATAACTGCTCACGTATACGGCAAATTATTTATTTTTTCGTTTTTTTTGCGGATGAATGTGCGTTTAATTGAATAATTGAAAAATGCAAGCAGAAATCTCAAATGAAAACTCACGGCTTCGCTGTGACGCGCCTGCTCCTCATCGTCATCATTGTCCACATCTGATTCATTGGCCACGGGGCGACGCTCCTGGGTGGTGCCCTGCTGCGGATAGCAGCCCACAATTTCCGGCTGATCGACGAGAAACAGAAAGAGCAGAAAACCAACGGCACCGATTATAATGCCCGGCACCACAAAGGAGAGCGCCCAATCCGATTCCACGTATTGTGCGGCGATGAGTGTGCCCAGAATGTTGCCAATCGAGGTGTGACTGTTCCAAATGCCAAAGATCAGGCCGCGCTTCTTCTTGCCAAACCAACGACCCACCAGGGTAACAACGCCCGGCCAGCCTGTGGTCTGGAATATGCCGGCAAAGATTTGCACGAATATGAAATAGGCCAGGCTGTGGATGTTGGAGGTGCGCGCCAGGCCAAAAAGATAGGTGAACACGCCGGTCATAATCATGCCCATTGAGAGGAAATAACGCAGCGAGACACGCTCCGCTATAAAGCCCGACATGAACATGGCAATGGCATAGGAGAACAGAAAAGCCGAGTCCAGCATTCCGAAGAGCGTCTTCGAATCGGGTCCATCTATCGAAAGCAAAGATTAGAGAAATATCTCAATAAATTTGAAATCTTTTTGAGCTTACCAAAAGGCGCATAGCCGCAATCTCCGGCGGGATGCAGCTGCGCCTGCGTGTTTGAGCAATTGCCGTGCAGCACGGACTTCACCACAGAGATGGGCTTCCTGGACATGTGATAGCAGGCATAGGCGAGGAATGTCAGCAGAAATACGGACATCTTGTAGCTGAACGGAGAAGTCTTGAATTAATGAACATCATATGGGATTCTATGCTTCACTTACCACAGCTCCTTGCGGGCGTGAAAGCGCGGACAGTGCCGGGAGAGGCTCTGCAGCAGACGGATGCCGATGGGAATATCATTGTAGTTGTTACTCATTTTGCGCGTTCTCGACGCTGGCGGTCTCATCTACTGGCGTACAAAGGCAGAGCTGCAACTGCGTCCGGGCGGGGGGGGGGAGTGGCAGTTGTAGCTACTTTCCGATATCGAACTGAGTAGAAAGAAAATTAGTTGGTCAACTATTGAATACCCTTGCGTACATAAAGAAAAGGAAAAACTCTTTAGAAACAGAAACTAATCTATCTATATACTATATCCGATTGATCCGGTTGACTTCAGTATAGTTACTAGTGGCATATATATATGTATTAGGTTTCATGACGATAACACTAGCTTACATAGAAACGGACACACAGTGGAACCTGTCTATAAAGACTCGCCTTTGCATTCTGATCAACATATTTATATATATTTAACACAAACCCGCAGTTAATTGCAGCGTGATCATCAACAGGTAGCGCTGACGCAGCCAAAGACAAAAGACAGACAGACAGACCGCAGTTGGCGGTTGCAGAGCGAAGGCTATCTGCTAGTTTCCTGAGTAGTTGCGTTTGAACAATTCGTTTGCCCTTATCGCACTTTATTTTTTTTTTTTGCACACATATGCAGGTTTACCCGCAACACACACACACACATACACACGCACTGTACACAAACAAACATATGTTGTCAGTCAAGCTTGGAGTGCCCAAAATAACTGAATCACCGCTGCCAGCGTTATTCGTATCGCAAATAATTATATCTAATTTTGTTGCGCTGGCACAAACAAAAGCGTGTAATATGAAACTGCAACGTAGTTTATTTATTTTGTGGTATTCTTTTCTTTGTTGTTAGTGCCACTTTTTGGCTGCTGCTGTTGCAAGCTGTCAGCGGTTTTTGTGTGTTACTAGCGCAACGTGTTCAAACTGTCGGTTCGAATCAATTACTTATTTATTAATTACTGTACCGTTAAACGAACATTAAACAAATAAACAGAAGAGCGTAGCACATCTAGCTCTGTATCGAATCGTTGGCAGTATGTTCAAACGAACGTCTCACAACATTGAACTGCGCGAACTTGTGCACGTTCATTTAGTTCGATAAACTAACATATGTTCCTGCAATGTTATTGTACACAGCTGCAGATTATCGATAGTTTTCAGTTTGCGCCAAAATATGTAATCGGTGTGGAGCAGTTTGTGCTCTTTAAAAACGCGTTCTTTACTAAATTATCCAAAATAAATTATTTAAAATGTTTGTTGTGTTTGTGCTATTGCTGTGCCAAGTAATAGATGCAACAGCTATAGTTTATGTGCAAGCGCAGCAGCTGAAGAGAAGTTGCGGTGCAAATTTGGTAAGTTCCATCCATTTACCGTTGTTTTGATTTCAATTAAATTTTGTATGCCATTTATTGAGCATGTTCACATTAGTTTTATTTGTTTTTATTTATTATGGTAATATACGAGTGCGTTTTGCTTCTAATGCATGTTGCATTTAATAAACTTAATGCTTGTTATTAGCTAATTTGTATTTAACCCACGCGGCAAATTCATATACACACATACATACATACGTACAAACAACGGCAGAAAAAAATTAATAACAGATGGTTAATCGATAACTCGTGCATATTTTATTTTTCCCGCTTGTGGCTAAATTGTTTAAATATTCGAAAACGTGTTTAGATCCTTCTTGGGTTATCATCTATTGAGATCATGCGCTAATTGAGAGACAGACACGCGACCGGATTAAAAAAAAAAAACAAAGCGTTGACTATTAGTCAGTTATGTTTGCTGTGACAATAATTGACATCGGTACAAGTACAACAATTGTGGTTCACATGACTCGGCTTCCCTAGTCTCGCATGGTGTGGAAAATACTCTGATTTTGAATTGTTCAAAACAGTAGCCACTTGCTAATTTCACAGAAATATGGCATGTGAAAAACAAGATGAGCAATTAGAGCACCTCAAGGTGCTAATTAGAGCCAAATGCAGCTTCGCAAATGCATTTCTCAATTGTATAAAAAGAGTTGATGCGTCTCAGTTAAGTTACATTTACAATTTCGCAGTCAAGCAAGAAAGAAGCTTCATTGTTTTAAACAATCAAATTGCAAATAAAATGTTGCCTAATAAGGTGAGTAAACCAAGTAAACATTTAGCTGAAAAAGGCTCTAATAGATCTCTCGCTTAATCAATAGCAAATGTGGTCAATAGTCGCGTGCCTTATCGCTTTAGATGTGATTTGTGCGTATCCCCAGGAACGCATCAGTTCCGCTGAAGTCAAATTAAATTCCCAGAGCCAAAGACTGATTGCAGAGACTGAAGCAGGCACATTGGACAGATTACTGCGATCTGTGGCAGAGTTGGACTATGAGGAGGCAGCTGATGATATGGAGCTGGCTGAGATAAATGTATTTCGGCCAATCTTTCGCTATCGCGCTGAAGTTGCCAGACAGGCGAAGAATTCAAGGCAGCAACAATTTGGCTAAAATTGGGCTTATAAATACCTTAGCATACTGAACTCATTAGCTGCATCAGTTTCCATCATTTTCATTACGTTTTATACCAAAAGCTTAACTTAAAATAAAAATATTTGATATTTAATTAAGTAAAATAAATTGATTAACATTTAAATTCATATTTTATTCAAGTTTTTATACATAGTATAGAGTAGAGCTAGTGGGTTTTATTTATTTATTGTTATTGAAAATATCCACATTTGATTAAGTTTATATACACACACATTCAAACAATTTTCTAGTTAGACAGCTAATCAATTTACAATTATTGTTTGTGCTTTTATCCACAATTTGCGCTTCACGCTGTGGATGGCACTCAAATTCCTTACATTGCAATGGATTCGCATAGTGAACTATACAATATATTTGTTTTGATATATACAAAAAAGTAACGGAAGACACAAAGAATTTAAACACACATAAAACTCAATGGATCAAATCCGGAGATAATGAAATACACTACATTGTCGGACAGTTGCTAAAGTTCCATTAAGTACAGTTTCTAACTAACTTTTTGAAATGTAAAATTGCAAACCCTGTTCAAGAAATTAGAGTTTTGTAAAACTCTGTAGGTTTGAGCTTAATGCCCCTACACTGTACTACACGCTACACATATAAATCTTATAAAAAAAACCTCATGTTTCTTTCATTTAAATAGTTAAACTTTGCTCGACAGTTTACGGAAAATATATTTGTTTAGAAAAGTTTTGCTTTTTTTTCAATTAAGCAAAGTAGATTTACGTAGTTGTGTTAAAGTTTTAGTTGCATTTAGCTTGGTTCCATAAAGTTGCTCGCTCCCTTAAATTGTTTTTGTTTTGTTTTTTGTTTTTACATTAAATTTGATTTAATTTTTGATTATCAGGCTTAAGAGACACGTTAGTGCAAATAGAATGCACATTGTTCTTGTTTACAGTTAAAGGACATTGCTGTTTACACAATTATACACACTCTAATGTATTTGTGTGTGTGTGTGTGTATTTTAGCGGTAATCGAAATATCGAAACCTGTTTACATTTAAAGGTTTTGTTTGCTGGTTCTGTTGTGGTTATTATGTTTTTTTTTTTTATAGATATTCACATACTGTTTTTTGATCATAGAATTACAGATTACAAATACAATTACATTTACATTTACTATATATATATATATGTTTATATAGAATAATTACATACTCGCATAATTTTAAGCATATTTATTTGGTGTTTTATTTTTTGTTGTTTATTTTCTTTGGTTGAGCTGTTGCAGTTTTCTGCTTAGAGCACTTGCAGATTCTCGCAGTGCTTGAACTTGGAGTCCTCCTTGCCCAGTATCCAAGTGAGCATCTGTCGCGCCTTCATGCTGGCCAACATTACGCTCCGGCTTTTATACCAATGTGCCGGCGAGCTGCCGTCCCTGGGACCCTGAAATCGATGACAGTTGTATATTTAAAGAGTTTGTCTGCTAAGCGCATAAAAATTGCCAAGCTAGGATGTTATGCTTTATATATATATACACGTATATATAAGCATGTATAAATTTATTCTGGCTCATTAAACGACTTGGTTTGAGCCCAATATCAGGGCCGGATTTATTAGGTTAGTTTGGTTTAAAATGTACAAGGAATAACAAACGAGAACAACACAAAACGAATGCTTGAGGCAAACTCTGAACTGTTTTTGAATACATAAAACATTTTCACATTTATAAAATGGATAAACTATTTGGAGTATACACTGGCTGGGCAAGAGATCAGAGAGTAAACAGGGGCAAATCCAGAGCTATGCGTAATTTGAAGGTTAAATGTGAAAATTTTAAGTTTATATTTCATTTGTAAATTTTTAAATTCCAATAATTTAGATGTAAAATATTTTTTCTTTAAAAAAAAACTCCAAATTTTTTTTATATAATTATCTGATTATAAACATTATTGTTTTAAAAAATCTATCTTAATTGATTTTTTATTGAAGAAAAAATATTTCGGAACTTTTGGCATATTTTTATTAATTTGCAATACAAATTTTTCATAATGATAATTTATTAGTACTTTAATACATCTCATTTTCTTTGATGATAATAAATAGTAACGAAATTTAGTTGAATCTGGAAATGCCCATGTTAAGAGGAAGGTTACAATTGTTGCTGACCATTATTTTGGGTTGGTTTATTGTCAAGCATGCAAGTTAGGGTTACAACTTGGACTGGGCTTGAGTTGGGGTACATATATGGAACTGTACTTAGTTGTTGAGAGGACTACTTACCAAATCGTCGCCCTTTAGATCAGTCAGTGTCAGACACTTTTCAGTTTCTACAGTCTCTACGTGTTTGCTATCTTTAAATTTAGTTTTGTTTTTCGACTTTTTTGGATTCAGCTGCGAAAGCGATTATTACATTACACACAAAAAATTACATAGATAAGTGAAATGATGAAAAAACAAAATGAAAAGCGCTGAAGTGTTGACAAACGAGTGTGAGCGAGACAGAGAGATGGCATAGATGAAACACCAACTGAACACTGAAACTGGAGCTTGTTACGTCTATACTCTAGTCTACCATCAAGTCTATAAAACACTCAAGAGCCCAATTCAGTGCCGCCATGAAAACCGCAACTCACCTGCAATAGATTCTGATCCTTCTTCAGACGTATTTGGGTCAGAGTTCCAGCGAGCAGTTCATCACAGTTATGGTTAATGCCTACCGATACCTCAATGAACTTGGCGCCAAATGTGCAGGCCACACACTTTCCATCTGCAGAGGGAAAGAGATAGACGAGAGAGAGAGAGAGAGAGAGAGAGAGAGGGAGAGGGGGCGTTAAAAAATGGCCAATAGTCACGCATGTGGATGCACTTGCCCTGCGCTGAGACGGCGCGTGATCTGGCCAAATCAATTTTGTTGGCCACCAAAATGGTGGGTCGATGGCGCAGCAAGTCCATATCTTGTAGTCGCGATAAAATCTGCTTGGCGCGTGTAAAGGACTCCTTGTCAATACAGGAATAGACCACCAGAAATGCATCCGCCTGCTCCAGTTCCTCCTGTTCAAAATCAACAAGTTTACAAAAACTCAACTGAAAGCACTTAAAGAGCGTGTGTGTGTGTGTGTGTATGAATTTAAAAGTACATAAAAAAAAACTGTTAATGCCACGCCGCATGCAACACCATAAAGTGCCGTGTCCTGCTGCAGGACCTGGCTGAATGTTCGTGCTTGCTGCTTTTCTTTTCTTCATGCTCGTAAAAATTAAAATTATGGCCACTTTAACCCATAACAAGCAACAAACTTGAGCGTTGGTTGCAGCTCAGTTGGTAAATTTTTTTCTTGTATTCTGTCTTGTTTCTCTCCTGTATCTGTGACAGGTCGGCGAATGTCAAAAGTTTCCAACGTGACTTTTAATTAAACTCTGAATGCATTAAGCTGCCTTTCTTTTGATGGTTTCTAAATTAACAGACTCCTTGCATATTTAATAGGCGGCAGCTCCTTGACAAGAAGTCAAAAAGCAGCTACTAAAGATACTCAAAGAGGCCGCAATTCTATTTCCAAATACAATTTCCTAAGAAAAATCAGAAATTTAAATCATTAAATCTAGCAACACATAGGTTTCAACTATTTCGATATTAATCGATAATTAATCGATATTAATATCGATAATTATCGATAATCATAATTATCTCTTAGCTATAGAGTGTATTTGAATTAGTTATATTATGCTTATACCTATAACTTTTCACCAACCGATAATTTATCGATAACTACACATTTTATAACCTACATATCGAATGCATTTTCTTCATGGCGTTTTCTGATTTAACACCAGATTAAACAACAGTCCAGCTGGTGTGTTGCCAACTTCTCGGATGGGTGTGTCGGAAGTGACGCTGCTTATTTTTTAGCTTGCGGCTATATTTTTGGTAGCTGTTACAGCTGTGTTTAAAAAGCAGCCATAAAGCAACGCCAGGTACTTCCGGCATTCTGGCAGGAATTTACGATTGTGAAGTGTACAACCCGTTGCTGGATAAGTCTGGGAGTGTGTCCAAATGAGTTTGTGTATGTGTGTGTGGCAAGGTATTTATGATTGACGGCCATGCTTGTGTGCATTTGACTTAAGTTTAGCCAACAATTTTTACTGTTTATTATTTGTTCTTTCAACTTTCAACTTTTGCCCGCTTTAATGCGCTTTGCTTTGCTTTCTTTGTGTCCAGAATGGATAAATCGTTGCCATTTCCTTTTGTTTGTCAACGCTGCAAGCTGACTGTTCCACGCCCTTGCACACCTCCTTGCCCCCCCTTCGTCTGTCTGTTGTCCCACAATCGTCGCCTTAATCATCGCCATTATTGCTTGCGCCAATTCACTCGCACTTCGCCCCGCTTCAAAAAATGTATTTGCGCCTCAGGATCTGTATACACTCCACCCCCTCCTCCCCCCTCTCAGCATTACGTACTTCGTTGTAGTCGCATTCCCCGTTGGGTTTCTTGCTGGTCATTTGGCATTTGGCCAGCAATTTGGCATTTCGATTGCATGTTTATCGCCGCGTTGTTTGTTGTTCTTATAATTGTTGTTGTTATTGCAAGAATTGCTCAGCATTTGTTATTCTTGTTATTTTTCCATGCCCCACAAAAAGACAGGTTGAAGAAGCTCTTCTGTGTATTTCATAAGAGCAAATTTTTTTTTGGTTTGTCACGGTTTTATGTAATCTGCACAGGCCTAAATGCAAAGATCCTCCATAATTACTTTAAATTATTTGCAATAATTTACTTTTCAATTTGGTATAAAAGTAAAATACCTTTTAATATCACCAAGATTACAGTTTTAATTTTTTAAGAAGACTAATCGGATATCCAGTTTCAAACGTTTTTTAAATAAAAAAAACTCACTTTAATTGTAATTTTCTTTTCAGACATTTAGACATAAGTCACTTAATGTGCGCTTCATTCATATTTTATTTTGTGCTTTGTACTTCTTGGCATTTGCTTCTGGTCTCCTTGGAGCTCTAAATTCAAGTTAGATCTTTCTTACTTGCTTTGAATTTACTGGATTAGATTTAATTTTCCTCTTCTCGGCTTACGCGCCTAGATTTAGTTGGTTTCAAGCAATGATTTTTTTCTTTGTGAAGCAGCTGTGTTCTTTCCTTTCAGCTTTAACATTGTCAATAGATTTTTCTTATTCTTTTTTATTTCATGTTATTTTCATCTTCCTTTTGCCACGCACCTGAGAGTTCCGAAGCTCTATATACAAAAATCCACCCACTGTCATGTTTTACTTCTTCTTTTCTCTGGCACTTGGGTATGCAGGCAGCGTAGCAGCAACTGCACCCAAAAATGTGCAGCAGCATCAGTCCCTGACCCCCCTCCTCCCCCTCTTCTCTTTGTAAGGTTTGCTAATGTTCCAGGGCATCGTCGCTTCTGTGCAGCAACATTTTGATGACCTAATTAGTGGCCAAAACTTGAGTAGGGACAGTTGATGGGCCACACCCACTTTACACACAGTTGAAGTCGCTCAGCTTGCAGTTGTGATTAATTAATTTCGAGCAAGTTGTTGGCCAGAGACGGACAAAGTGGCAAATGGCTTTGGGACAAGTTCAAACTCTGTTGGCCACATTTGTCGTGATAAGGATGGTTGTGGATAGTCCCTAAATTACTATTGAAATATTTAACAACAATTACAGCACAGATGCACAGATTTTAATCCGCGACGCATACAAAGCAGATAAATGCGATAACTGTCCCAAGGACAGCAGTTACAAGTTGTGTGTGTTTGTGTGTGCTGTAAACTTTGACAAATTGATCTTTTGGACTTACCTTGCTCTCCGGATTGCCAGTGAGAAACTTCAGCTCCGATTCGGTGCCATTCAGAATAATTGAAATGTTCTGCTCAGCCTCATCGCACTCTGTGCACCAGGATGCCAAAAGGACATATGATTAGTCTTTTATTTGGTCGCAGATGTTTTAGTCGGCAGACTTACCCGGTCCGTCGTAGGCATTGATGCAGTCAGAGGTGCGAAATTGTGAGACCAGCGCCTGTTTGCCCACACCCGCCGAGCCGAGCATTTCGACGCGATAAAATTCCACCGGCTGGTGATTGTCCTGGCCGCTGTTGTCTCCGAAACCGTTGCTGCTGCCGCCGCCATTGTAGTTGGTGCCCAGCCCGAGGCTGCTGCCGCCGCCGCCGGCACTATTCAGACCGGCCATCGCATTGCGAGGATGCATCGGGCTGATCGGTGCAAGGCTGTTGCTGCGTGAGCGACGCCTGCGAAAGGAGTCGCCGCGATTGATGATGCCTGCCGAATACAAAAATAGAATGTCAGCCGTGAGTAGCAAGCGCTTCCAAACGCACAAGCTCAAAAAAGTACAAACACGAAATTTCGAATGCAATGCGCGCGCTGGTTATACGGGGCGTATGCGCAACGAGGCGCCATGTGTTACTCATACGCCACGTTGCGCTTGGATAAAGTTACAGTTGCCTGCCGCAGGCAGCAGGCTGCAGCCTGCAGCAGCACACGAATAAATACAACAATGCTTAATCTCGCTTTTGTGTTAGCTAAACCTTTCCCCCCTCCCACCTTTGCTCTAACTGTATCTGTAATATGGCCAACATGTTGCCAGTTTTTGCGCCTTTCTAAATGCTGATGCAGCTATTCCTTTATATGTTTTTTGTTCCTGTTTCGTTTTTATTGTTGCATTTGAAATGGTTTTTGTGCAGCTGCCAACAGGCGGACAGGCTAGTTGAATAGAGGCTTTAAATTTAAAAATTCATTAGCTGAATTGTGTATTTGGCGCTCATCTATAAGGTTTTAGCCAAGCACATTGAGGTAGGCATTTGAACTTTAAATGTGCCATTTAAATTATTGCTGAAAACACAAACTGTTTGCATAACTGTACAAATAAGATAGTAATGCTCGAATAGGTTTTATCCTCTCTGTGAAATTTCAATATATATACATACACATAAAGTTTATATGCAAATTTCTTTTTCAAGTTTTTTCATTCACTTTTTATGTTGATAAAAGTCTCCTTTGATATACTATTAATGGTATTGATCATTGGATCATTATTTGTAATTATCGATAGTTAAGTTATAAAATTATACAGCTCATAAATAATAGATTTATGTAAACCTCATGGCCTCAAATATACCACTATCTGCCTAGACACAGCACTTCTATACCTCTAATTATCTACTTCCACGTACAGCGTATAAATTTACATATAATTAAGTTGTTCAAACACTACAAAATAATGTGGCGAGAATTTAATATTGCTTAACCGTAAGTGGTTGTTTTCCATTAAATAAATTGAAATATTTTGTAGTTTACGGTAAAACAAATTTTATACTCGTTCATGAAGTGAAATGAGAATATTGTGTTTGTGCAATGTCTGTCCGCACACTTGTTTGCCTTAAGTCGTAAAACGTGCAATATACATATATATTTCAAACTACCATAACTTGGTCGAAAGTGAACAGATTTTCACTGTTGATGGCATTTCTGTCGTGATTTGGCATGTAGATTGATTCTACATTTAAAATATATGCATTTTTGAAAATACATTTTTTTTTTTTAAATTTTTGGTAAAAAAAAACATGTAAAAACCATTGTTTACTTTCAAAAAAAAAAAATTTTCAAAATTTTAAATTGCGAATTTATATTTTTAAACGATTGTATTTGTCATAAGTAGCTTACAAAACAGCATTAAACATGATTTTAAGAGGGTAAAATTTTTGGTCGAAAATCATGCCAAAATTGACAAAAATTTTGACATGTAAAAATTCTCGGATCCATAGCTCCCATATTTCAAAATACCATAAATTTGTCAAAAGTGAACCGATTTTCACGTTTGATGGCATTTTTGTCATGATTTGTCCACTAGATTGACTCTACCTTTGAAATATATGCATTTTCAAAACTAAACTTTTTTTAAAAATTTTTGGTAAAAAACCGTCTACCCCCTTATTCATTTTCAAAAAATTTTTTTTTCTCGGATCCATAGCTACCATATTTTAAGCTCCCATAACATTCGTTTGATGACATTTCTGTCAAGATTTGATCTATAGATTAAATAATTGTTTTTATGTGCACAAAAAATGCCTGGTTACATGTTTTTAGTTATTGTTACATTTTGATCGAGTATGACACCGTCGGTTTACCTGAGTGCAACGTGCTTAACAGTTTTGATTTGAATTTTAATTAATTTCATACATAAATTAAAATGTTTGTGGCATATTTATTCATTGACAGACTTAAATAGTTGACGTTTACGAAATGTATTCATCAAAATAATTGAAAAAGTGAATGTATTTAATTCAAACGAATGTCGTGAATTTAAGTCAATGGGTTAAGCAATAAATATACGCTACAAAAGTTTGCATTTGACTTGTGCCTGTTTACACGACTGTTTTGTGTACATTTAAATGTCATAAATAGATTTATGGCGTGGTTTATCGTATTTTGACCAATGCCTGGCGATATTTTTGAATTTGGCTGAGATTTTTCTCAAGTAAAAGCTGCGGTCATTAATTGTGTAAATTGAATTAATTGCCAAAATAGCAATAAAAATTTACAAATGCATTAATATGTGCCATTTCATGTGGTTAAGAGGGGTTAGCGGGTAGGTTGTGGGTGGTGGGGTGGGATGAGGTGTTGTTGCTGTGCGGCCATCATCATTGGAAAGTCATAAAATTGGCTGACTGGGTGGCAATTTATAGAATTGCGATTTTGCTTTAGCAAAATTTTAAATGTGGGAAGGGGTAAAAATGGTGAAAACTGCTGGCAATAAAATTTTGCTTTGAAACAATTGTTTTCATTGTGTTTCGTTGCAATAAATATTTGTACAAATACCGTTTGTTTGAATTCAGCTGTGGAAATCATCAAGTGTTTTAACAACCGAAACGGTCCAACTTTATGGCCAAGTTTAAGATTAACTCTGAAATGTAATCAACAATAGTTGAATTCCGTTTAACTTATAGGGCACCAGAATAAACAAATTAATTTTGAAGACTTTGAAATTTTGGAAATAATTTCTTTTAATTTTTTCAGATTTTTTTCTGCTCTTTTTATGGCTTTTACTTATCTCAATCAACGCAAGTTTTTTCAGCTTTTTGATGTGTTTTCAAATTATTATTTTAGCTATTTTCGCCTCGTCGAAATTGCCTTTTTGCATTGTTTGAGCATTTTTTAATAATGAATAACGGCTTAAGAAAATAAATTTGAATTTTTATTTGCTGATTGATTTAAAGTGCGACGAGTGTTGCACGAGATTTTGCACATGTTTCTGTTGGCTATTGCACGCTTTCAAGGTCGGCTGAAGTTGAGAATATTTCAATTTTGTTGGCATTTGAGCTATGTATACCCTATAGTTACTTAAAATCAACTATTATGTTAACTGCAATAACAGTCAACATTTCCTAGCTCTTTTACTTCTCTCGAGTTTATTTAAAACGCGTTTCTGAGCATCCCCCAGTCGATAGTTTTATTGGTTTATTCTTTTGTAAATAATCCATATAGCTAAGATAAAGCAAATTGTTTTGTGCCAGCTGCGACTCATCTATGTGATGATTGGATAGTATAAACACAGACGCCCACGCATTTGACCAGATTTATACGGCCACGGAACTTGCGTGGACATCATTCAATTATAATTCAATTTACACAGCGAACGGCATCATAACAAGGCAGCCAGAGAGAGTCCTGCATGCAGTGCATGAGTGTCCTCCTGGCTCCAGTTCGCGGATTCAATTCAATTTTAAGCGCAGCACAATTACACACACTCCCACACACACACACAGGCAGCATGCAACGCATTGTGGCCGCTTTTGGACAGCTTTTCGTTGATGTCTTTACTCTCGGGCGCTTTATTGGCTGACACTGACGACTGACACACGCCAGCATTTCAATTAATCATTTGGCGTTTCCCAACCAAACAAACACCCGTTTTGTGGCTCCTACTTCAACACACACGCACTTCACTGAAATTTTCTGTAAACGTTTCCTTTTGCCTTTTTATATTTTTTTTGTTTAAATTCAATCTGTAAACATAATTGATGGGATTTAGCTTGCTTTACGGGTTGCCAGAGTCGATTGCGTATTAAGTTTAATTAAATATATTCACATGACGCACCCGGCACAACCACCAGAAGACCACACACACCCCACCAGAACACCACACACACTCATACTATGTGAGAACCTTAACTACTTGCAAATGCTGACATTTTCTTGTATTTGAAAGCAATTTAGTTGAGTAAATGCTGGAAACTTCATTGAATTTTAATATGCAGCGTGTTTCATATGCCATTGGATACACGTCTCGAGTCTGCACTTCATTTGCCAACCCAGCGACAGACTGACAAAGCACTAACCTCACATTTATATATATATATATACATAAATTCATGTATAAATTCATGTATGTGTCTGCATATGAACACAAGGCGACAGTCGCAACCAGTTACAATGTCTTGTATATATGTAAAATATTTTTAAATTGCCTTTCTTTAAAAATATAATATAATATGTGTACTCTTTAGAAATCTAATATATAATATTTTATATTTCTAAAGAATTTATCATAAGAAAATATTGTGCATTTCTTCAAATTAATTACCATCTATGCTAATTTTGAATAATGGATAGAGTATTAGTATATTATATTTCTCTAGACAAAAGCGAGATGCTTGAACTCTGTATATCAGGTAACAATTAAAAGACAAAAGCCACTGACAAAAACCACAAGTCGTAAATTGCTGTCTGCTTAGCCAAGTCAAAATGCTCACTATTAGGGCAAACAAAATAACTGCTTGGTGTCAATTCTAACAAAGTATTTATATGACTGTGTGTGCGTCAGTTGGGCTTAAACACATATTTGTGGAGGACTTGCAGAAGACTATAGCAAACTTAAGTTCTGTTAAGTTTTCGATTTCGGTTTTGGTTTCGTTTGGGCCACGTTGCGTATGCGTAACAATAACGTGACTCAAATATAGAAAGTGTTTTGCCTATCTTAAGTGGCATTAAATGACACTGATAGCCTTTTACATCAACGGCAACCTTTTTAAGATTTCAATAACATCTTCAGGCAATCACTTTATGCCAAATGGCTTGCCTCAAGTCCTGACTTTTACCAGAGTGTAAAATCGAATGCCAAGCATTTAGTGCCTTGTCCCTTTGTTGATTTTCAATTTCGAAATTAATAAATGCGGCTAAGACGGCTTTTGTACGGTGCCGCCTTTTGTGCGCCTTTATTTCACTTACCTCCTTTGGATGCACTAAATGTGCGCAGCCGATCCACGTCCTCGTCGTCATCGTTCACTCTGAGGTGATGCATGTTCATTGTGGGCACGTCCAGGAAAGCGTTCGATTTTCTATGTCCTGCAAAAGCATGATATTAAATTAATTTCACCCAATCGAAACGATTGCCATAAATTTTGCGAGCAGAAACTGCAGTTTTTTATTATTTATGTCGGGGTATTAAAACTATCGTAAAAATCGATATATTTCAAACGTAAGTTTATGTCTATATATTATAAGCGTTATTTTCTCAGCTTGAATTCTTCAATTGAAATTAAAGCCTACAAAATTAGCTTGTTTGTTGAGTAAACTAAAACCTGTTGCTGTGTGTTCGATTATAAAAATTTTATTAAGTTTAATAGCTAGGGTAT
This sequence comes from Drosophila micromelanica, assembly GCA_004143825.1. Lineage (NCBI taxonomy): Eukaryota > Metazoa > Arthropoda > Insecta > Diptera > Drosophilidae > Drosophila > Drosophila micromelanica. Next base: position 55,679 of record SCDY01000478.1, read on the forward strand.
TTCTGCTGTGGTAGCCCAAAAATAAAATCCGTTTTTTTCTGTTATCCCGTAAATGTCAAGTTTTTCATTTTTTTTCACCCTTTATGTTCGTCTTTATTGTTGTTGTTTGCTGCCTGACACAGATTTTTTCACAAAGGCGTGGTATAGGGAGTGGTTAAGAGCAGGGTGGGGCGGGGGAAGGGGGGCCTTCCTATAAGTACATTTTGTGTTTTATTCAGATTCGTGCGAGCCCAAAGTGGGTCAATGGTTAAGTTCAACGATCGTCCAAACTGAGTGGGTGACAAAGCGTTAATTAAATCAATTTTATACAGGAAAAATCTATTAAAATCTACTCTGACTTTTAAGGTCGTTAAGGGCGTCGTTTTTCTCCATTTCAAGTAAAGTGAAATAAAATGTGTTTTATAATCAAGTGCTGATGTGTCTCGCATCGTTATAAATAGACGGTCATAACTTGGCGGTTGTCTGTCGCCGGCTCCTGCTGCTGCTGTTGGCTGTCAAGCCATTTATGGCCAACTTTTAGTTGCCAGTTGCCTCAATTTGGCTAATAACTTGAGCTGCATTTAATGCCGCATAAAATGCGGCTACTTGACTAATTTGTTGCCATCGCAGGTTTTTGATTGCCCCAGCGTACATTAAGTGTACTACACTAACCGTGTGGCTGCGGCCGGCGCTGCGAGAGTTTGCGCCTCTGCGGTGGCGTCTCCGTTTCGCTGAGACGCGGCTCGCTGGTGCAATAGGGGCGTGTCTCCTGCAGCGTGTGCTGCTGTTGCTGCTGCTGCTGCTGCGTCTGCGTGCGTCGCCGTACCTGCAATAAAAACAGAGCAAATGCAGCAAAATGTTGTAAAACAAGTTAAATTGAAAGAAAAAATTATGATATAGTATACCTCTCTCTGATTAAAAATATACCCTCTGCTAGTAATAAACCTTGTGCCCAAGTGGCGTATACTTAATCTTGGCTTTAACCCATCATCGCCAGCAGCATCAATCAACTGCAGCTGGCCAAGGCCAAGAGTATGTCCATGTCGATGACTATATCTGTAGTCTGTGATCAGTGTTTGATTTATGCACTGTCGCAGCAAGAAATTAAATTGCAAAATGTCGAACACAAATCAAATTGCATTTGTTGCAGTCCTGGCACCACTTAAAATTTATCGCCAGCACCGAGACTTGGCACAGCAGCGAGGCGACATTTTCTGTTTCTGATTAACAGAAAACAGTTACACAAATGGGGCAATGTCAGGGCTTATGCAACTGGAGGTGGTTTTTGTGTAATTCAAATGGCAATCAGCGTTGCGTTTGTTGTTTAATGCACGTCCTGTGGCTAACTAAATCCTTTGCCGCGTGTGTTGACAACGCAACGAAAACTCATTTAAGCACCTGTCTATGGGACTGTCTCTGAGTCTGCACCACCTCCCCATAGACATCCGTCTCGCTTCATTTAGTCCACTTACAGTTACAGCTACACTTAGAGAAAAACGCTGTGCTTGAATTGATATGATTGGACTTTGGTTTTTCTTAAATACACACATATGAAATATATTTCGTTAGTTTATAAACTATATTCATTGTTTATATTTTTGGCCAGTTGAAAGCAGTGCCAGTTACAGTTACAGCTACACTTAGAGAAAAACGCTGTATTTTAATTGAAATATTTCGATTTTGGTTTTTCTTGAATACATGTTAACAATATAAATATATAATATTTATAAAACATTTTTATATTTTTTCTTGTTTTTATTTTACAAACACTGTTATATCAGATATTAATGATAAAAAATATATTGAAATAATAATTAAATTTTTAGGTTTACAAAGTGTTCTCTTAGTTGCAATATTTTTCAAATATTTTACTAAAGTGTAAAAAACTTTAACAGAGATGTGATTGTTGGCTTAGAACTTTGTTAGCAGCTTCCGACATTGCCACCTCTCACTAATAGTTGGCCGACGCTCTTGGCCGGGCTCACTTTGTGGCTTTCACACGCAGGCTGGCAGGAAGCCTTGCCTTACGTGCCGGCATCAGCCGTCAAGTGTCTGCGGATTTGGGCCACGCTGAGAGCAGGCTGACTGTATATGTGTGTGTGAGAGAAAGAGGGGGTGAGTGTGGCCATTAGCCAAGTTCTGTCCGTTTATTTAGTGGCCAATGCCTAGCGCCTTTTTATGGCGCCTACAATTTAGGCCGGTCGGCGGCTCGCGTGACTCGTAATTGCAGCTCTTGTGCCATATTTGCGTGGCTTTCTTTTCGGACTTAATCAAATATTGTTCTATGGGGTCATACAAATGTATGTATAGAAGATATATGTATATGTAAGCTATATAGTTATGTCTTTGGTGTCACTGCCGGATGCAGATTGCTTCACTTGGTTGAACTTGCTGGAACAAAATTAATTACATCCGGCTTTTGTGCGTTTGATCCGGGCCAACTGTCGTCGGACTGCGGCTCTGACCTTTTTCCTTGTCTTCAATTTGTATCTGCTTAATTCCCAATTAGTCCTTGGGGCATTGCCTTTACTGTGAGCTCTCAGCTGTTAATTTATTTATTTTTTTGAGCTATCTATGAATATCTATATATCTTTGATTGACCAATAAATAATTTTGATTACTTAATTAATTGATTGGCAGAAATATTATGTACCAAAAAATATGTTTAATTTAAATATCTACAACAACAACAATTTTCTTTAAGCTACGTTATTAAATAAGTAAAATGGCAGCAAATGAACAGTTTTTTGCTATTAGTTTTCCACAATTTTCCGCTCATGGAACTCCCTTCCAGAATTATGTAAATGTGCAAAGCGCATTTAGTTGCTATTGCTGTTGCTTTTTAAATGAGTTTTCCTTGTTGTTGTTGTTTTTGCTGCAAATGTAGTTTTGCTTATCCTCAAATACCAATCTCTGAAAGCGGCGCATTTCAACTTGTCATTACTGTAACTCACTTCTCGTTATCTATTTGCTGTCTCTTTCACATTCTCATTAAACTTTTCTGTGAACTGCGTTTATTGTGAACTTATGAATTCGAGAGAGCTCAAAGTTTTACGCTGGCAGCCAAAGAAAAACAAAAACAAGTAAGATTGCTCTAGTCGGGACCTCCCGACTAGGAGATACCCTGAACCCAGCATTTAACACATACACACAAACTCTCGGCACTTAATA
>SCDY01000479.1:0-58717 GCA_004143825.1 Drosophila micromelanica
TGACTCCCTCAGAATCAGGTTAAATGTTGTTTTTTATACTATTTATGGCCAGCAAAATCAATTAAGAATGCAAACTCGCCTTTTTAAATTAAAAAAAAATTTTTTTTTCGAAAATTCATAAGGGGGGAGTACATGCTTTTTTCAAAAAAAGTAAAAAAATTTCTTTTTCCAAAATTCATTGATTTTTAATGTAGAATCGATTTACATGAAAAATCATGACCAGAAAGCCAAAATTTTTTTTCCAAAATTCATTGATTTTTAATGTAGAATCGATTTACATGAAAAATCATGACAGAATGCCATCAAACGTCAAAATCGGTTCAGTTTTGACAAATTTATGGGTGTTTGATATATGAGACCTATGGGTCCGAGAACTTTACATGTCCAAATTTTTCTAAGTTTTGGCATGATTTTTGACCAAAAATTTGACCCCGTCAGAATCAGGTTAAATGTTGTTTTTATACTATTAATGGCCATCAAAATCGATGAAAAGTGCAAACTCGCAATTTTAAATTTTGAAATTTTTTTTTTCAAAAATTCACAAGGGGGGAGTACATGCTTTTTTTAAAAAAAAGTCAACAAATTTTTTTTCAAAAATGCAATGATTTTGAATGTAGAATCGATCTAAATGAAAAATCATGACCAGAATGCCATCAAACATCAAAATCGGTTGAGTTATGGGTGTTTATTATATGAGACCTATGGGTCTATGAGTCTTAAATAATAATAAATCTCCTACTGTATGATTTGAGCAGTAAACTGAATTTCCATGCGCTGGTGCCTACCGATTCCTTTAATGTACACATACACACATACAGCATACACACACACAGAGCAATTAAAATTTTCCATTTCATTCAACTGCAAACGGAAAAGCTATCGAACAAAGTTTCAGCTGTTTCTTTATTTCGTACTTGTTGTTTTTTCTGTATTTTCTTTTTGCTTTTCTTTCACAGATTTGTTTATTTGAAGTTTCGTCGAACGGCAGAGCCAAAGTTTGTGGTTAACAACCCAACCCCTAGCCTTAGCTGCCACCTTCCGCTCCTCCACCCTCCGACTGTCAACCATCATTGGGGCCGCTCATTTACACTGAATTAAGTTTATCATAAACATGGCAACCGGGCCTCTGCTTGGCCCAATGCCCCTCCCCACTTTAGGCCATGTCTAAAAATAAGCTGCCAAAGAGGAAGAAAAATTAAAGCGCCTGTCACTTGCAATTATTTGGCCGCCAGCCAGTTTCGCTTCACTTCCTGCCCCTCCCACGCCTTCCCACCCACCCATCGAACCACGCCAGTCAACCACATTAACCATATCCAACCGAACCGTTGATTTGTCTCAACAAAAATCTCAACGATTTCTGCCTTTAGACGCCATCAATTATTAATCGTGTGCAATTGTTGGTCGAACCTCGGGATTAATTAATGAGCAGCTCCAACAACTGCCAACAGCAACACTCCATTTCCACTCTAAATAAACAATTATATATATATGTGCATATATATATTCAATCCCAAGAAATATCAATTGATATAGTCGAAAAAATCGTAAATGAAAAGCAAATATTCAAAATATCCGCACGAGGTTAATTGAAGGCAATGCGCCAGGAATTTGCATATGAAAGAGTTTTTTCACGTGAGGCACGCGTCGACATCACCCAGGACAACACATCCTTTTGCATTTGCATAGGGAAATTTATGGCTGGTAAAAAAAAAAAATGACACCACACATTTTTTTCTGCAGCTGCACTTTATGCTAATGAAAAGAAGAGAAAAAATAACAGGAAATTAAAGGGTTGCTAAAAAAATCTACCACTTCTGCAACTGAGGATCAAATAACCAGGAATTTAAATGATTTACAGCTTCACAGAGTGCCCATTGATATCAACTAGTTCAATAAGAAAGTATTGGCATTTTAGTCAGATTTCGAAAAGTCGAGTTGAACTATTTATTACTGAGAAAATTATTCTTTGTATTACATTACTTTGACAGTTTGCTTAAGAAACAAACCAAACAAAATGTACATACAACTGTTTGTATATTTAAGATCTCTTTAAAGATGATTTCTTACTTTTTATAACTCACCAATAAAATATTATGATAAACTCTTCAATCAAGTCAAATCAGTTTCCATCAACAACAGCTTATCTAACTTTTCGCACCTTTTATTTAATCAAAAAATCACTTGAGTTATAATAAAAAAAAATCAAAATCAAACCTTACTCTCAAAATTATCCTTTATTAAATTGAATATTCGTTTTGAAGAGCGCCCGTTTTTTTAATGGGCTCCCCAAAGGCAACAACTCGACCAAGAAAAAGATTTGCATATGAAATGATTTCCAACTGACAAGAGCAGGCCGAGCCGACCCAAGCTGACCAAACCAGGTGTTCGCACTTCACACACACGCATGTCCCACTTCCTCCCCTCCTAAAAACACATTCGTATATTATTTGACCGGGTTTGCATTGGTCTAACCCCAATAACTTTTCGAGAACTCTCACACATGTCCCAGAATTTAATGGGGGTCTGCTGAACTTTAACATTGGCTTTTGATTTGAAGTTTACAACGATATAACTGCTTGTCAATAGATTTTGCAGCTGCAAGTGCACACAAAGCCCGAGTTCGGATTGAGATCCAGGCCCGTCGGAGTGGCCACTTGCTCCTCGAACGAGGTGAACTGTCGATTGTGATGCACAAACTCCAGGCTGACCTTGTCGTTGAAACGCCGGCGCGGCTTCTCGCCCAGCGGCCTGTAGCGATGGAAAAGCTCGCACATTATCTCGTTCGGATACTTGAGATAGTTGCGGGGTATGGGATAGGGAGTGGATTTATCGTTGCGTCTGATATCCGGTTCGTCCTGCATTATTGTTGTCTTGGCATTATCATTCATCCACATGCCTTTCTGGATCTGGCCCGTGAGCATGTGATAGAAGACGCCCTCGCCGTTCTTGAAACCGCGTGCAAAGTGACCCTCATAACGATTGCCATTAGCTGTTGGACATACGTTATATAGGCCTGGTATCAAAAGGACGGACACTTACCGTAGAACATCACACCCAGTCCATGCCGAAAGTCCGACTCCCATTCACCCACATAGATGCCGCCGTCGCCGTACCACTGAATGCCCAGGCCATGACGGCGATTCCTTAGCCAGCGGCCGAAGTAAACGCATCCGTCCGAATAGAAGTGCTTGCCCTCGCCACACTTCATGTCGTCGTACCACTGACCCGCGTAGATCACCTGCATATCCGTGCCGCGTTTCCGTATCATCGAGCCGCAGCCCTGGCGCTTGCCCTCCGCCCAGCGGCCATTGTAGATGAGCTGGCCGTCCGGCTGTTTCTTGTTCGCATAGTAGCTGGCGCTGCGCTCCGCGGTGGTCTTCACCCCCCAGCCGTGGTGCTGGTTGCGCAGCCAATAGCCCGTATAGGTCCCACCGTTGGGGTAGTATAAGGCGGAGCGACAGCCGGTGCTATAAACGGGCTTGTTGGGGCACAAGAAACGCCAACTGCAAGTCTTCATTATCCCAAATGTATATCGATAATATATTTAATATATTTTATATAAACGAATTTTCCTGCGAATCGCAAACTGTTTTTTTTTTCAAAACAATTTCTTTGTAATATAAAATAAAAGCAAATGTGCATTAAGCGTTTTTTGAAGTAGTCAAAGTAAATGTTTTACCGAACTAAAATTAGTTTGTGTGTGAGTTAAAGCATAATTTCAAAGGCTTACTTTAACTTAAGATATTAAATTTATAATCAGCATTTTTGCTATTTACAGTACTATATATAATATTAAATAAATATGTTTCTTTCCAACATCAATCTCAACTGAAGGCTTCCTTTATTAGGCATGGCGTTATTTAATGAATTTCGTATTCTTTTCGCCTTTTGAATTTTATTTTTTTGGTAACTCTACACATGCAATACATTAATTTTTAATTTTAATTGTTTTTGGCCGCATTTATCAAATATTAATATATCAATTTTGTGCAGCCATAAACATTTTGTGATATATATTATCTATGAATAGATATGGGAGGACATCATACAATTATTTTGTTATCGTTATCTACTTTGTACGGTGGGCGCAACCTTAGAACTTTAAGCCGACAACGCGTCCTTTTTCGCTAATGGCCGCAAATACCTGTACAGTCTGCTCCACCCCCTGGTGGACAATGCCGACGATGGCCGCTTGCCACGCCCAGGCCGAGCGCAACCCTCAAGTCGCCCACGCTGTCTACTTAATGCTAAAAGAAAGGACATTAGCGGTCCGCGGCGCATCTTCACATTTGGAGCGCCTTTCAAGTGAAAAGCAAAGAATTAAAAAAAATTAACAACAACAAAGCGAAAGCGAAAAAACGCTGGCCAACAAATAAGGCAGCAAAAGAAGAGGGCAAAAAAGGAAGTGCCTCCAAAATGGGGGAACGGCACAAAAGGAACAAAAAAACCAAAAAAAAAAAAGAAAAAGTAAAATGTGCCACGCGAAAGATTTGAAATTTTTGGTCCGCCCATTTATCAAGTTGCTTTTATTTTGGTGCGTGGGCGTAGTTAAAAATTAATAAATGAAATTAATGTCGGCGACACTTTGCCAGGCCCGGCTCGGCCCAAAGACTTGGCCAAAATAGCTGTTGCCAAGGGTTTCCTTTGACTCTTGCAACTGCTGCTGTCCCGCTTCCTGTGCTGCTGCTGTGTTTACATCAAAAACATTTTCATTTGAAATATTCAGCGCCTAAAAGTCGATAATGCTTTTTGCGTCGCATGAATTTAATTAGCAACGCCCAACACTTTTTTTCCAGCTTCTTCGCGAGGCCCGCACAAAATCCAAGTCCATCCAACAGCTAACACAATTAACTGCCCAAGCGAAAGTAAAAACTTTGCAGCAGACAAAATCTTTGTAAATTCATCTTTGTCGCCTGCCGGTGATTAATCACAACGACCATGGACCTGGCCACGTGTTCGTCCCTATGCCCATTGAACAGGTGTAAACTGCAAAGAGCTCTCTTTCTGTACATGTGTGTGTGTGTGTGTGCACGGGTGGGTGTGCGGATGTGGGTGAGCCCTTAAAGTGTCCCTCTGGTGTTGTACAGTCGCAAACTTTGCGCTTAATATGCAAAACTGTTCAAGCTTTGCGGTGGATTAAAAAGTTTGCCCAGCTCCTCAGCGAGGACAAGCAAATGGAGTAAGACATTAAGCGCTCTTAGCCAAATTAGCGCTCGGGTAAGAGGCAACTGTACCCAGAGAGACAGCGTCAGGTGCCTAAGCATCCAAATTGCACTCACCTACATGAACAACTTTTATGCCTTAGTTAGAGACTTTATAACTAAAGCATATCCCCATTCTATCTATCTTTATTTCTTCAATTTCGAATTGCGCCCAATGCTTTGATTTGGAAAATATAACAACACTTTATTTAATTTAAAAAATTATAAAATCAAAAACAAATTTTAAAAAAAAATACAAAAATATAAAAATATTAACTGCCCAAATTCAATCTGGGATCAATGATGCCGCCGGGCGTGGCCCCACCAAAAATGCCGCTCCCAGGATTGTTTGTGGGTGGCCCAGGCCGGTGATTATGATTATTGCTTCGAGGCGGCAGTTGATCCAGAATGCCACCGGCAGGATTACGCGAGGCGAACGGCGGCTCGAATATGGCCGGACCAGGCGAAGCCACGCCAGGATTGGGGAAATGTATGGGGTTTATCACAGTGCGTCCGGGCGGAAACATTTCATCGAAGGTGGCCGTGGCCAGAATCTCATTGGCTACGTCCAGAAACTTCTTGGACAAGCCACGCTCCAGGCCCGGAATAATCTCATTTAGATACAGGTCCTGGTTGTTATTGATCAGAGTGTTGCCCACCTCGCCGAGAACGCGATCTCCGTTGAAGAGATTCTCCAGCTGCAGCTTAAAGTCATTAAACTGAATTTTCATTGTCATCTTGGTGAACTTGACGTACTCCCGACCATTTTTCAGATAGCGTGTGCCGCGCATCTTCACCGCCGCTTTGGCATTATCTGTGTCAGGATTGAGGTTTAAAATGAGTTAAATTTTAGAATACACTGAGAAAGGAGGGGGGTTACACACCGCAGAAGCCACGCATATTGCCCTTGCCCTTAATGTCCAGCAGCAGCAGATTGAGGCGCATAAAGTATTTGCCCGTAAAGTCAATGCGAGGCAGCGTTATCCACAGATCATACGAAATATCCTGAGGTTTGGCGCTGAATGTGGTATATAGAGAATTTAATTTAAAGTTAACAATAGTCAAAAAATATGTTTTCTTGAATTTTCAAAAACTAAATTCTTAGCATTCTTTCTACAACAATGTCAACAACTTACATAATGCGGTCAATGATAAAATTGCTGCCACCCACTGCCTCGAGTTCGGTGAAAGTGGCCTCGAACTGACTGCTGCGTCCCAGCTCAATGTTGTCCAGATGCAGTGGCTCCAGCGGCGGCGTTCGATAGCCATCGCCCAGATTGCCATGGACCAGGAGCGGGCGCAGATCGTTGACCGCTTTTATGATGCAGCGCTCCAACTGAGGATCGTCTCGGGCACAAGGTGTTATGGTGGGTGCTGTGGGGGAAGTAAGTTAAAGAATGGGCACAAAATATTTCAACCGGCGACCTTGGCCAAGAACGTGCCACCTTCACACACGGCGTTTGCTGCGTTTGCAATTCTACAGAACGGTGGCTACGACATATATTATATGTATACGTTGTGTTTTTATTGGTAAAGACCTTCGCAATCTTGACTAACATAATTAATATGCACGACAGCTGCATAACACGCGTTTTTGTTGCTGCAATTATTATCGAAATAGTTGTTTTTAGCTTCATTCGGGTCAATGGCCCGTTTGATTTCGGGTCGTCAGTTAATGTATAATACATAATGTTATATTATCTATTCCGATATTTAGAATTAAAAAAGAATCCACGATCTGTTAGAAAACAAAAAAGGTGCTGAGATAAATAATGACTGATTCTACTGCGTCTGATTCTACATATGGTCCCTATATTATATGTTGTTCCGATTTTAAGCACATTTTACTGATGTGTTGGCAACTTACTCTTAATTACCAAGTTTAGTGAAACTCTGAATTGCCAATTTTAATCGAGGTGTCTTGGAAATCGAAAATAGAAATATAAGTAGTTACATTTTGTTTCCGACTTACGGTTCCTATGTCAGGTGTGTGATGTATAACATAATAATATGCCATAAGCTGCTCGTTACTTGAAAAGGACATCCAAATATGCTTAATTCTTTAAAACGCAATTATTATTAAATTCAAGCTGTAAATTGCAATCCCTGCATTTATTATTAAGTTAAGAACAGCATCTGACTATAGATCACATTTATTAGCTTCTAACAATTGTTAGATTGATTGACGGCTGACCAATTGACTAACGATCGACCTTCAGCTGTGGGATTTTCCCTCTCGAATTTCCTCATTTTCACAATACTCACGCAACTTGGCGCTGCTCCAGTGGCACAATGCCAACACTTGCAACAACAGCAGCAGCAGCAATTTTGAGCTGCGATCAGTGAACATCTTGTGATGCATTCGTGCGAATTAAGCTGAAGGACCGAGCTATATGTGAAAATATATACGATACTTGAACCGATTTACGATATGCTGAAACCGAAAGTGAACCGTTGTCGTTGCGCTCGAGTGATCGACTAAAGATTCGTCAAGTCGCTCGCTTGTCTTTTGATTAAATTAAGCAACGCGTCGCGAACTAAGCGCTTCGCACAGCACGCAGTTCGCAGTTCGCAGCTGGCGGCTTGCTGCGGCGACATTTGCTGGCGACACGTCGTAAGCGCGCGTAGATACATTTGTATCTTTGTATCTATTGGAAACTTAACGCACTGGTCGGCCACTCGGCCATGGGGCACGTGAGCGCGGCTTGCATGTAAAGTTAAATTTATGTTGTTTTAAGTGAATTAAAACAATGCCTAAATCGCGCCTGTAATGTTTAATAATAAATGCAAGCAAATCAAGTGCGGAAATTTGAATAATAAATTTAGACACCAACGTTGGCTGTGGTGGGCTAGCGGGGATGGGCAGGCAATTGAAAATCAAACACTTGCCCGAGGCGATTAACTTGTTAAAAATGCACGAAAATGTCACAAAACTAGAAAGATGAAAAGAGAGGGAGAAAAATACGAATATACGAAACAAACAAATGGAGAACAAAATATTTATGTTTTTTAATGCAAATTTCAACTTTGCTAACGAAGCAAACAGAGAAACGAGGCAGTGAGGGATCAAAAATGACGTCCATTGGAGTACAGGAAGAAAAAAATGTGGAGTACGAAAGTGTAAGATAAAATAAAAATAATTCTAATAATTAATAACAAATACAAGGCCAAACCATACTTTAATATGATTCGAAAATGGTTGGTCAAAGTTAAATACATTATAAGAAAGGATTTCTTGCCGATAATAGAAAACATTTCTTAACTTAAATATTTAATTATTTATAAAAATAAATGTAGCACATTACATAAGAGACTTAAGTTATTCCAAACTGAACTAGTTTTAAATACTGTGCTTAATAATCCACACTTTTTTTAAAGAGAAAATATCCAACTCTAATTCAACAATTAAAAGTTACATACCGCTTCGATTTTTGGAATTGGGAATAAACTATGGCATAAATGTTCGATTCTATTAAATCAATGAATGAAAATGCTATAGAAAATGTATCCACTGTAAAATTGTAACGCACTTAAGAGGTTGCATCTATTCATGGCGGAATCTATGCAAGAACAAAGCAAGTCAATTGATTTCAACATTTTTTTTTTGTTTGTTCGATGACAAAAGGCAACATTTCTGCTCAAATGGATGGGCCTGCGATATGCAGCAGTTAACATGCATTTAGAAGAATGCGAAACAATTGCAGCAACCACAAATAGTCATATGTGGCAGCAACCCCCTCGCGCCTCTTGAAGCGCGCTGACCCTTGACACCCAATGCACGCTCGAACTGCTGCCACACGCAGGGGGTACGTTTGAGGAGTTCGCAGTGTAGAATCCCTCAAATTAATCCAACAAGTAGTTCAAATACAGGCTCTTTAATAACCGTTAAATATGTAGTACATTAGATTTGAGCTTGATACCGGGCAAAACGCAAAAGTTACCTGGCCATAAAACCTGCCACGCATTTAAATGATGACCAGAAAAAAAGCACGAAAAAACAGTTGGCAGGCCATTGCGAGCAGCGGTTGCAACCCCCAAAAAGCTGCCCCAGCCCCCTCCCCTTTGAAAGTTTTCTTTTATTTATGCCGTTTTGAACAAGATAGAAACACATCAAATTTGTTAACAAATTACATTTGATGCATGTAATAAAAATCTCGCACAGCTGCGGAGAAATACGTTTATATAAATAGAGAGCGTTGCAGTTGGATGCAATCGGCTGCGATATACTCTGTTCAGAGCAAATAACAGAAAGGGATTTGTTGTAGGGCGTGTGCTCGACCACTTCAGGGATTATAAATGCCTAACTTTATTACACTCAAAAATTATGATAGATATAGCATTCTGTTTGTCACGTATCACGTTTTTCCCCGAACTGATATTTATTTTAATTTTAAAGTATCTAACTCAAATAGAGTCAAATAGATATTACGTTCATGTAAACATTTAACAAAGCCTATATACTCATTTTACACTTTGTAAGCAGTGTATAGAAATAGGCGTTCACACCGCATTTTGGCCTAATTAAGTTTTCAAGTGCAATAAAATGATGGCTCAAGTCGGAGTCGGAGCCGTAGCCAGCAGTTAGTCTATTGCGTGCGGGCATCAAATTTGCGCGAAAGTACATAAAAACACAAGTTAAAAACTTAAATGGATGTTGCTGTTGTTGTCGTTGCTGACGATGAAGCAGGAGTCCTCAATTATGCCCACACCACACATGCGGCACATCGGACATGCTTCACATCATGATTGAGTTGCGCTCTTATTTCTTGCTGGAACGTCCACGCCTACGTTTCGGCTGGGACTCCTCCTCCGCTACGTCGCTCACAACGCGTTGTCTACGTTGGTTTTTGAGAGTGGTTTTCTGTTGCTTCTTAGGCGGTTCCGGCTCCTGCTCCGGCTCCTCCACATCAGCATCATCATCGTCATCATCTTCCACGGGCAATGCATCATCACTGTTGGTGTCCTCTGGCCGCTCTCCATTTTGCTCATCATCTTCATCCGGCACTTGTAAATTGCTATCAGATACCTCAATCTGGCTGCTGTGCGAATAGGTGCGCTCAATAACAGCCTTTAGATCACCCGATTGTATATTGAAATCTCGCACGGCACCAAAGTGCAAGTAATCCGCCATGCGATCATAGCTTTTGAACTTCTTGGACAGCAATATGATGTGCTTGTTGAAGTTCTCAATAGCCAGAATGACCTTAGGTATAAGCCGCGTTTCACGCAGCACCTTGGCACGCTCCGCCTGCGGCTTGCGCTTGGTCGACGGCTGCTGAGCCTGCTCGTCCAGAATGTTGTACTCCACATAGGAGATGAGTTGATAGATGTTCGCTGGCAGCGGCTTGCCCACGTTGCGTAGCAGTTGCTCAAATCTGCAAGGAGTTGCAGAAGTAACATAACAGTAAGCATTGAAGGAATGAAATAAAAAACACAACTCACTTGATACTTTTTACTGAATTGCCACCCAAATAGTGTCTAGCCAGATTTTTGAGGCACGTGTAATGCTGTATGATCAACTTCATCAGCCCATCCATGTGATTGCCCAGTGGTATGCACACATTCGTTATTTCCAGCAGTGTGCGAGTTATGAGTATTAGCTGAGTACAGATGGAACCTTCCAGTGTGTCCAGGTTACCACGCCAGTAGACGCGATCGGAGTCGGGCACAATGTTGCACTTGTAGTTCAAATTGTTGGCCTTGATCACAAAGTAGTCCACATCTTCCAGCTGCTTTTGCAACGCCGCATACAAATACTGCAGACACGTTGCAGTTGTGTTCATGCTCAGAGACTTCAAACCCAAATCTGACTGCTCGGGCACATTATCATCGTTCTGCCAGCCAAGGACTTGACCCAGCTGTCTGGCCACGGCGTCAAAGAACGGACCGGAATGCGTCTTCTGGCGTTGCGTGAAGAGCAAGCGATGGACCAATCCCATTTCTGGATTGTGCAACTCGTACGTTTGACAAAAGTCGAGCAGCCAGGTGTAGGAATCAATTGCCGCACGCTCGCCATATCCAATATGGTCGTAGAGCAGCTCTAGCGCTTCCAACAGATAAACAGGCAGCTTGCCGCCGTTTTTTTCAACGCTTAAAGGCTGAGCAGTGCCACTGCTGCCGATATCCTCCTTCATATACTGAACAAGCACATCCTGCAGAACATAGGTTACTTGCTTGCTTTTGTTTATTATGGCCATGTCTAAAAGATAGTTCGAAAATATCAACTATATGTAATTACTCTAAGCAGCTTTTCCTTACCGAAACCCTTGATAAACTCCTTGAAACGCCTGCCGTACGTCTCGTGCGCCGTTCGAGTGCATTGCATAAAGCACTTGGCCGCCAGCACGGCGCTCTCCAGATCAAAGTCACGCCACAGCTCGGGCAAGCGCTGAATGCAGCGGTCATAGATGACTTTGGTTATGTCTGTCAGTAGCTTTAGGGTGCGTTTGCTGTACGAGAGCTGCTTATAGTCCGGCTCCTCACGTATTGACTGTACTTTCTGTGCCGTTATCTCCAGCACATAACGCACCAGCGGCTCGTGGCTGCGCAATGGCGCTGTGCTTGCAGCGGAAGCAAAGGGCACATGATCACTACAATGGAGAAAGAGTTACTATTTGTTACTTCTGCTTGATCAGTTGAGCACCCACTCGTGTATCACATGCAGCAGCCTTTCGATTATAGCTAGATCCCAAATATTTTCCGGTTGTGTGCACATTTGCTTCAGTTTTACTGTGGTCACGCTGAGATTTACAGTTGCATTGCTGTCGTTGATCAAAGACTGCTTGGAATGCTTCTGTGCCTTCTTCGAGGTGTCTGCTAAAGCTCGCAGATCCTTGAGCAACTTTTGATGCTGCTTAAACAGCGGCAGCACATTTCGCAAGGCATCGTTGCTGGGCTTTGAACTGAGCAGCGAGTGCGAGATGAGACCCTCAATAAGATTCAGCTGCTGCTGAAAGCGTGCACACTTGAGAGGCGTGGCGGACGGTGCCTAAAAAGGTGCCAATTAGTATAAATCTCAAGTAAATGGAATCCCCACTCACAGCATCCTCCAAATTGAGTCTGTTGGCCACCAAACGTTGCGTGCAGAGCGTCAGCAGCCGCTGCATCTCACGCACATCGCAACCCGAGGGAGCGCGCTCAAAAATAGCTAAGCAATGAGACACGAACTGCATCAAGCAGCCCAAATTATCCTTCAGCTCCAGCTGCTCATCCTTAAAGCTAGCCAGACGCTCATAGTTTATAGAAAAACTGGTGTCTAAATCGTCAATCACTTGATCCACAGCCGGCGTCTCGAAAAAACCACGAAAATGAAAGTCGACGAACTGTAGCACATGAGGCACTAGCTTTGCATTGAGTTCAACGGCACGTTGAAGATCTGTTGAAGAACAAGCCCCGATTAATTAGATGTCTCTCAACAGTTAGTGTCACTCACTCTCATAGAGCGTGCGCCGTATGCCCAATTGCTGCTCAAAGCAGCTGCGCAATATGCCAATTATTTCCATGGTGAGCATATCAAAGTTGCGCTGCGGATTGCTGCGAGAGCCAAAGGAGCTCTGCGTCATCATGGAGTAGCCGGAAATGCTGTGCTGCGTGCAGAAGCTGCTCGCATTCTGCGACTGACGCGCCGAGTTGCTGTTGTTAAGCTGCTTGAGGATCATGCAATAGCCGAAGATCGCCATGCGCCGTGTGCGAAAGTCCCTAAAAAAGCAAATGAATATGAATAATGAGTATAAATGGATGTAGCTAGACTCACTTGGTCATGGCTTTACGCAGCACTTCAATCAGAGCATCGCGCACGCGATTGGAAAGCTTGAGAAGCGGCAGTATGAAGTTCATCATACGCATAGATTGCTCGCCGGGTAGCTAAAGCAGAATGAAAACTTAGGCAATGGTCAAGGGATATGTCAGTTTGCTAACTTGCCCATAGAAAATCCTCCATGACGGTTGTAATGGTTTCTAGGCACTCCGAGACGGTGTACGTATCCGCCACGCTTAGCATGGTTAGGCATTCTGTCAACATCAGAAGGTTACAAAAGATTATGCTCTAATTATTAGTGGCCACTCACCAGAGAATTGATTCTGCTCCTGATCCACGACCATCCATTCCGCTATGCGCTTGATTATGCCTTGGCCAAACATGAAACGTCTTCGGATGAACTTGGTCAGAAATGTGATTGCCAGCGTATTCAGTTTAGGTGCATTATGTGCCTTCAGCAGCGAGAAGGCCAGGTTAACCAAGCCCGGTGTTACCACATCTTTGCCATCCTTATTCTGATCAATGAGCACAGTAAACACCTGCAGCAGATCCACATGCTTGCGCTGCAGCGTGTCGCGACACCATACCGAATACTCAGCAAGCGTTTGCTCCTCTTCGTTGTTTTTGATGACATTGCGCAGAAAAGGCAGCAGTATGCAACTAGAGAAGCGCGCAGATTCCGGATCACGATTAATAGCTGTCATGGAGATAATAGCGCTGAGCATAAAGGGCGTCAATATGACATCGGGCATGTGAAGAAAGTTCTGCAAAGCTAAGAGTTAGAAATGGTTTAAAGTACACATCGTCTTCCACAGCTTACCCTAAGCATGATAGCCACATGCTGCTCGCTGAGAAGGTACATGGTGCAGTAGTTCAAGTGGTGCAGCACAGTCTCCTCCGCTTCGCGCAGCTCCTTGTCCGAGTAGGCATCTGTGAGTATAGAGAATCTAAGCATGCCAGCAAATGAGAATGTGATCAACATGCGCACCTATGCTGTCGAAATCTGTGGAATTGCTGCACATGTCCGAGAACAGACGCTTATAATAGTTTCTATGAAAGTACTTTTCCAGTGCCAGCAGTGGAATAATCAGCTGAGCAGCACTTGTGCACATCGAGAAGAGCTGGAAACACAGTGCAGGCAGCTCCATTGGCGATAGATCCTGCAGAGCGCCCGCAAACTTGTTTAGCACAGTCAAGCGCTCGCCATTACATAATTTCAGGTTGCTGAAAGGCAAGAGTTTCAGCGAAGGAAATCACTAAGGAGCAAATCACCCACCTGAACATGTCCGCAATGGGTGTCAGAATGGTAGATGGCCAGCGCATGGTGGTCAGATTGCGTACGGTGGTGTCCCTGAACTCGGTCCCGCCCATAGCGATGCCGTTGATAATCAGACGTGGCTGAACCGCCAATGCCAGCAGCGTCTCTGGCAGCAGATCCTTCCAGGCCACACACTTGGCATCTCCCGCACGCATATCGTCCATGCAGTGCTCCACGATCCAATTCAGTTGATCTGCCGTGTAGGTGGTCAAGTCCTGGCAGAGGCGCGTAATCAAATCGACGCTCAGCTTGTAGCTCATCTCCACGGTGCGCAGTCCGTCCAAAAAGCAACGAACGCACGCAAAACGTTTCTCTTGCGTCTCCACACGGTTGCCATCGCAAGCGAGCAACAAGTAGTTCCAAAAATTAACGAAATCCTTGCGCGACAGCCTAGCGCTGAGAGTTGCGGTCAGCTGTGAATTAAGAACAATGAAAACAAATCTAAAAGGCTAGGACGCCTCAAACTTACTTCCTTTACGCTGGTGTTCTTTATCAACTCTCGCAGCTCTTCTATTTGGTTTTTCTCACCAAGCTTGCATACTCTAACATCCAAGGCGGCACACATGTTGCTTGTTTAAGTTTAACTTTCAAATTATTAAAGCAAAAAGCTGATTTTAATTTAAATTAAATATTGCTGCGCCACATTTGGCGCTGTTTTGTAGCTAGTGATGGAACTATGGGAGTTAGTGATGGAATTTGGGAATGTCGCAACAAGTTGACTATCGACACGCTTCCACAATTAATCGATAAGTTTTACATTAGGGCTACTCCGCAAACTTATGTGATGACTTATTAATACAAAATTACAAAATAGGCTTATCACTTAAAAAATTAATTATATGAATTGCACACTCCATTTCACTTAATTCATTAAACAAAAATGCAATGTATCAACTAATTTAGTCGGTAGTTTCCATTTTAAGCACAAACTTCTCCATTATGGCATTGAGGCGCTTGCGTTCTTTGAGTTGCTGCTGCATCAGGTCGGAAATTTGCGTTCCCATGGCTAACAAGGCTTCTGTATTCGCTTCGGTGCGTTGGGCATTCAATCTCGTCTGCCTGTTGAGGTCGCGTAGCTCCTTGGCGATGTCCATGAGTACCGTGCTGCTGCTCAGCCCGGAACCATTGAGATTGTCGTGTTCCAGCTTGCGTTTCTTGGCCGTAGAATGTTGATGCATCTGCTGTTCCACCTTGACTCCGACATCGCGCACGCTGATTGACTCGCCGGACAAGTCGTCATCGTCTTCCTCCTGCTCCACATCATCTGAGGGGTGCAAATGACATTATCTAATCTCGGGCAGGCTTAAATTTACCTACCATTGTCGGACGCCTCGTCCTCCTGATCTGTTTTTATGTCCCGCAAACGCATATTGGCGCCCGCTTTGGTCTTTGGCTGTGATTCCACGATAATGTCCGCCATCTCGTATAGGTCGGTGATGGTCGCGACGGCATCCTCCAGGGGCGTGAGTGTGTCCTGATATAGGGAGCTCTTGCCAGTGCCATTTGGCTCCATCCTGTTATTCGCTATCTTCTTGCGTATGCAGCTCTTCCAATCTTTCCATACCTTCAAATATTTTCAGCAATTACAAATGTAGCAACCATTTAACTGGCGGTTCGCTTACCCGCTTCCACTCCCCGGCCTCCTTAACTGGCGGTCCCACACTGTTCAGCTCCTTGCTTAATCTCTGCCAGGCGGCTTCACTGGCCAGTTTGTCGCCTTTGTAGTAGTTTTTGGCTATTATCGGATGGCGCTCCATAAATGCCACGAAAATCGCATCTTGCTGAGCCGTTCTGTGTTTGCCCCTGCAATTCAAGTACACTTTATTACATGTTTTCAGAAATTTAATGCATTTTGCTTACATTCTGCAATATTGATTATTTTTGTTCTTGTTCTGTCAATGGGAATCTGATTCGACGATGTTTCGATAGTTGCATATCGACATATTTTTAATGAGCGGTTAGCCGCTGCTCGCAGCCCTGATAATTTTGAGCGGGAACATTTAAAATTTATGTTTGGCAATGTTCTGTAACTTTCTGTGTATCGGTAGATAATTCGCTTATCGAAACTATCACCAGATAATTGTTAATCTTATTGGTCTTATCTCCGACCCTATTAAGTATGTATATTCTGGATCAGTATCAGAAGGTGAGACACTTGCCGCTATCTATCTATTTCTATGCAAATTAGTCTGACAGTTCTAAAACTTGGCACCCGGGTGTACGTATTATCTGCAAGGCATACCAGCGAAACCCCATATAAACTTCATTTGTTAATTATAGATTTGGTGCAGAGTTTGGAGAGTATCCAAAACTTGATTTCATTTTGCACAACGTTCACTGCGTTGGGTATTATTCACCCAGATCTCAATGTTTCTTATCTAATCAGTGATATTAGTATAGGGAGAACTGATAAGCACTTTGGTGAGATTACAACACTCGCCGTAGCTCGGACCGAGGGAGGCACCTGTGCGCCCAAAAACCGAACAATCAGTACGAATAGTTTAGCAGGTGGAACAAGGTAAAGCGGAAAAAAGAACTTCGGTATAAAAACTAATCAAATAATAAAAATGAACTGGCAATAAATTTGTGATAGATTGTAATCATAAATTGTCTATGAGTAATTGAAAATAAAATAAAATTAAAATTGTGCAAAATTATGAAAACACTTTTGAAGATATATTCTTTAAATTGTACGAACATAAAAGAAAATCTACAAAGAAAAGTCTACACAAGCAGTAAACGCCCCAATTTAAAAGAGTTTTTTAACGTGAACTGTGCTTAAACAACTTAAAATTTATCTTATCAGAGTAAAATTGCAGTACAGTGTATATAACTACTACATATCTGTATATGTTTATGAAAACCGACATTCTCTGGACTTGTGTAATATGTGGTGCTATAGCACCAGTTAGTTAAATATACATAGTTAACACATTCCATTGCCAGAAGTTCTTGTTTTACAGCTGACTCACGCGGCTGTAAAACGATATGTGTAGTTTTATGGTTGGGAAATAATTTTGCCATAAAACCGACTAACTAACGGTATTCGTTTGTGCCAATCAATGTGGATTACGAACAAATTCTTTGTGAAACTGATAATAAATGATAACCGATATTGTAAATATATATATATATATGTACCTAAGGGGACATATATAAAGGCGATTTGACTCATTTTATTATATGAATTTTATTTTTCAATTGATAAGTTCATGAATGTGCGCCAGACATGACATCAGCTTCCGTGTGTGTGTGTGTGTGTGTGTGTGTGTGCTTGGGGATGTGTTGTTGTTATAAAAGAGTTGGTTTACAACAAGCCAGAAAGTTAACAAAGAGTCGTAAAGTATGGGACATACAGGAAGTGACGCATATATCTGAGTTTCATATCTTAGAAACTCACTTCCGGCAAACAAAAATTATTTTTAATTTTTTGTGCGAGTTGAAAACCTTTATTTATTTTCCATACTTATCTTAGTATGGAATTTAATCGGTCTTTTAGTTTTCCTACTATGCTCCCAAACTTTCTTTTTATATCTCGTACTCTCACCTTTGCACACCTGGCCCAACTAAGAGCGGCATTTCAAATACGCAATTAATGAACTTATTTAGTTCGAAATGATCAGATCTGATCTGATCAATATTCTTGCGCCCACAAGGGACACACATTGAGACTGCCGAAAGCCCAACCTGTTGGCTGTTTTGGTGTTTGCACAGCGATAAGGATAACAGAGTTTACACATGCGCGTAAATCAAACACGGCTAATTGTTGGCCGCGCCGATAAGAAACGAATCTTTACAACCCGTACGCAGTGGATACAGTGGGTGAGGTCTTATCGGAGGGGCGTTGCTTCCATGCGAGTGCTGACTCAACATGGCTTTGGGTGTATTTTTTGGGCCAGGGCCAGTTCGATAAGTTGACAGTGTTGTAACTAACCATTGCAAGTTGGACAGTAGTTGGGCAGCTGGGGGGAGGGGAGGTGGGAGGTGGCACTAACCTGCCTGAATGTGTGCCAATTGTTTGATTGACGTTGCTCCACTTTCAGCTTCCATTGAACGATCCAAGGAATACACGAAACGAAATAGAAAAGAGCGGCCACGGCATGCAACTGGCAGAATTCAAGGCAGCCGCTGTCTGCCTTTGCCTGGGCCTCATCCTGGCGGTGGGCCCAGTGCGGGCACAGGAGAACGCGCAACTGCAGATACCGCCCTCGCTGATTGAATGCTATAACACGTCCTATTTCATGAATAGGGACAATCGCCTGCCCGCCAACATGGACACGCTCATCTCGCTCATTGAGAAGGTCGAGCAGAGCTATGTGGCCAATGGCTACCAGGTGGACATCAGGACTGTGGCGGTGGCCCTGCTGCATCGCTTCCGCCAGGATGGCATCAAGCGTGCACCGGGCGTGAATGCCGTCAGTGGCGTTATACCCTACAGTCCGACGGGCTTCCAGTTCCCCAAACTGCGCATTCTGCTCTCCCGCTTGCTGCCCGGCAATGCGAACACCTTCCCGAACAGCTCGCTGACCACCACCGAGCGCTGCTCCCTGCACTTCATGCTCTCCAGCACCTTCGATACCCGGCAGCGTGGCGACGAGAGCACCGTCTGCGGCCAGCTCTCCCAGTACCGCGCCCAGCGCCTGCCGCGTGCGCTCAAGAAGGACGATGCGAGTAACTTCATCGGCGATGCCGAGTGGGTGGACAGCCGGCCGAAGCGTGCGCGTTCCGGCTCCAATTATGTGCAGCTGGGCGAGCTGGACTACGAGACGGACTGGGCTTATGGCGGCACCGAGGGCACCAGCCAGTGTCCCGTGGAAGACGGTGTTGTGCGCACGCCCTGGGGCACTGTCTCGGCGGGCACGGTGATCGCTGGCGTGGCGACGGGTCTGCAGCAGCAGACAATTAACCTCAACACGCTGCTCCAGCTGTCCACGCAGCGACGTGGTCGCACCCAGTCGCAGACGACTGTCACCTCCATAGACAATCGTTGGGCCGCCACCCTGGCGGGCGACCTCGCCGAGGTGACGCTTGTCCAGGTGCCGGTGTCCACAAACAATGCCGCCACAGTTGGTGCCACTGGAGGCTGGAACGACACGGTGCTGCCCCATTGGTATTTCCTGTCGCAGCGCACCAATCTGGAGGCAACCGATGCGGAGATACGCGGCGGTCTGGACGGTCTAACAATTGCCAAGAACGTGGCCAACTGGAGAACACAGGCGTCCGGGCTGAAGCTGTCCCAGCTGCTGCGCATGTACTATTCCTCAACGGGCGTGCTGGGCTCCGGCATCCAAGCCTGCAGCCGCCAGCAGCAGTTCCCCAACGTGGCGCCCTCGGCGGAGATGCAGGCGCAGACCAGTGCATTTGCCCAGGTGCTCGATCGCGAGATGCAGCTGCGAGTCACGCTCCAGCCGGCGGCAATTGCGGAGTTCGCCCAAACCTCGACCCTCTCGCTGGTCACCTATGTGCGTAAGTACCTGACGTTTATTTTATATCGGGGAACCACTTCAAGGGAAACTAGGCTGTGTCATGTTTTCATATCATTCTTGGATCTAGTGTACATCTGACTCAATTTGTAGTCGGTTCCAACCGACACCTCAATAACTAAAATATGAACCCATTCTGCGTAACAATATTAATTATAAGTGAGTGTAAGCATAATAAGTATAGACACCAACCATTTAGTTTTTCACCTAACAATAGTTGGGTTGTGTTACCTAATAACCTAACCTATCTAATATAACAGTGTGTGTTGGGCGAACAAAGTTCGCGAGGGTGCGTCTGCTGGCCGCTAGGTGGCGATATATTGCTTCAATAGAGTGGACCCACCCAATATACACTCTTCGCTTTGTGAACGAGTGTAAAATATCAAACAAATCAATGTTGAAGCTATTTAAATAGGACTTGTCATACATCTCTCTGCTTTGCTGTTGTACCGTAAATTTCAAACCTTTTGATAATAACATTGATTGTTCATATGTGTTTAATTATTGCTGGTTCCTATTCGTGTCCTTTTGCTTTAATCCGAAACGTGCCCATTTCCACACTCAAGCCCTGCATTGTCGCGCTCTCTCTCACACACAACCTGCCCCCTCTTTTTCTCTCTTTGGTGAACTCTGATCGCACAGCTCAATCTCTGACCGATGTCACCTGCACGGCTAGCAACAATCAGGATTTGTCGGATATTATTACACCCATGACCAATTTGTACATCTTCTTGGACACCTCCTGGCAGTATAGCGCCGTGGTGGACTACGTAGCGTGAGTTTTACGACTGAAACATTGATGAATGTTGAATTAATGTTTGTTCTTTGACTGCAGCTACATACTGCAGCAGCTGAATGTGCATCCGTACGCCAGCTCGGTGACGATGCTCTCCGCCTTGGACGGTTCGGTTATTGTGAACACAACGAACTACGTGACCGATGTCTACCAGCAGTGGAATGTGACCACGCAGGCGAATGGTAAGCCCCTAAGTTCACTCTTAGAATACAGTCAAGTCTTAATCGATTTCTTGGCACAGTACCCCAAGGCTTCAATCTGCCCGCCGTGCTGCGCACCATTCAAAATCTTACCCAAACCCTTATGAACGGCGAGCAGACCAATTCCAGTGTCGGAGGTCGCTCGCTGGTGGCCCTGATCATGCCCAACCAGGCAACTGTCAACGATGGCGACTCGAGCTATGCGACGACGGAGCTGCAGTATATCTACGAGCAGATTCCCGATCTGCGCTTCATCTACTATGGCGGCGGCAGTATTCAGCGCTTCGCCAGCTTTGTGCGCGACTCCTCGCGGGATCTGTTTACCCTAATGACGGGCAGCACCGTGGCCACCTCAGCGGGACCCGTGGCCAGGCGTATTGTGAAGAGTAAGCTACCCTGTAATTGAAATTACCCATTCTCATGTACTGACCCCTCCCCCCTCTTGCAGTTCCGCGTCGCATCATCAATCCGCGCTGCGGCTCCGCCTGGTACACGACCAGCTGGGGCACCGACCAGATGTACCAGTACGTCCGTCCGGGCACCATCAATTTCTATCGCGTTGCCTCCAACTACTTCTTTGGCAGCGGCACCAATCGCGTGGTGACCATTCAGTCCCAGAACGGAGGCAGCTTCACCATCTGCTCCTCCCGCAGCTACGAGTGGCCCCAGCAGAACTCCACGAGCGCCACGACCGGCTCCACTGTGGACCAGAGCTGTGTGCAGATCAGCGGCAACAGCTACTCGTACGACCTGTCCAATGCCTGCAGTGGCTACTACACCATCACGCAGTGTCCCCCGCTCTATCTGTCCGTCCAGCCGAGCAGCAGCACCAACACCACGTCCTGCACCCAGGACGCGTGCCAGACGCCCGATCAGTGGCGCTACGTCGTCTCCTCGGTCAACATGGGCTGCTACAGCGGCGTTGCGGGTCTCGCCGCCAGTCTGGCGACCATTTTGCTGGCCCTGCTGCTGCAGCAATTCTTGCATTAGTCCCAGTAACAGAGTTCAAATTAATCACATTCTGTATGTATACAAACGCCCCCATCCCCAATCCAAAATATTTGTCGTCTTAAATTATTATTATAATTTTGTATTTAAGTTGTAAGTTCCAGTGAAAAAGTCGCAAATAAAGTCCCCACTAGAACTAAACATCTTGTGTTTAATTATGTTAGCAAAATTTCTCAAGTGGTTCCCTTTAGACTACTCCCTATACCCATATCATTGACATTTCTCTTATCAGCTTTCGTTTCTGCCTCTTTCACAGCCATCATGGACTACTTTCAGGCAGAACAGGGGTCGGATATATCCAATATGACCACCCTAAAGACCAATGTCTATGTCTTCGTCGACACAAATTGGCCTTATAATTGGGTAGTCGACTATGTGGCGTAAGTTATGACCATTTTACTATATAATATATTGGTGTATATTGGTTGATTGACTGACTGATTGATGTACTCAATGTAAGAGCTGAGAAGTTTTTTTTGATTTCTCATTCTATGAATTCTATGAATCATGTTCGTTTTTTATTCGCTCGGCTAGCATTCGTTTTTTTAAATTTCCTTGAAAAGTTGAAATTTTCAAAAATAGAGTTAACAGAAGTAATGATGATTTTAGTTTATAATAAAAATGAACAATTTCTACAATCTATGACCCCGTTTCTCCCAGTTATGTATTACAGAACCTGAATATTCATCCATATGCGAGCACCGTGACGCTTTTTGCTGCCTCGGATGCTTCGGTTATAGTCAACACCACCGACTATATAGTTGACGTTTATCAGCAATGGAATTTCACATCGCACTATTGGCGTAAGCAATCCTCCATCGATCTCTAGTTGCACAGTTGCTCATGCTCATAGTTATCCTCAGATGCACCTGGCTTCAATCTGCCCGCTATTCTAAACACGCTCAGCTCTCGGGTGGAGCAGCTGCTGGGGGCGGAGCGGGCTGCTGACAATTTGGGAGGCCGCTCCTTGGTGGCTCTGATGGTGCCCAGTCCCACGTCGTTTGTGGACGAGAACGACTACGACTACTGTGTGCGCTTCATGGAGCGACTGAGTTTCAGTCTGCCCCATCTGAGCTTCATTTACTTTGGCGGCGGCGCTCTGGTCCGGTTCCATGACTTTGTGCGGGAGCCCAGCAGAGATTTGCTCCTGTTAAACTTAGAGAAGCCGCCGGAGGAGTGCGGCACGCCTGTCGTCAAGCGCATACGTCAGGGTAAGTCTATCTGAACTCCAACCCAAAAAGAATCCACAAGTATAAGGGTTTTCTGCAGTTCCGCGTCGCATTTGGAATCCACGCTGCTATTCGAATGGAGCCATCAGCGAGTATGGCCAGAACTCGCTGGAGCAGTACGGCCGCCTGGGCAGCGTCAATTTCTATCGCCTGGACGCGCTCTACATGCCGGCCAGGCAGAGCATGCGCTACCTGAAGATCGCGCCCATCAGCCAGATTACGTTTACGGTCTGCTTCTCGCGCAGCATCCAGTTGCCCTTTCGCAACTTCGGTCACTCGCTGCGCCAGGAGGAGAGCTGCGAGTCGACGGCTCTGGGAGCGTTCAGTTACGATTTGACGGACGCCTGTGTTGGCTACGACTTTGAGCCGTGTCCGCCGCTCTTCTTCTCGGTGCAGGCCCAGGGCTTTGGCGATATCTCATGTGGCCAGCCCGCCTGCCAGACTCCGGACGAGGCGCAGTATACCATCAGTGTGAATAATCTCGGCTGCAATGGCTCTTCCTATTTGCAATTGACATCTGGGTTAGTTTTACTGACTGCTCTTTTAAATATTTTAACTGGCACCTACACAAGAAGTACAAATATTTAAGTATTTATAAAGAAAAAACTGCCTTTGTACACTTACGAGACTGCAGCCCTCCGTTTTAGTTATTTAATGTTCTTTTTTGGTGAGACTTCTCTATAAATATTTACAATTTATTGAACAAATTGTTTTAATTTTTAAAATTTGCGCCGTGCCAGGGCTGCATTCATATACATCAATTAGAGGCTGTCAACTTGCTTGTATATATTTCCCTTAGCTAATGCGTGGTTAGGTGTCCATGCTTAAGAAAATTATCCAATAAATGTCCCATGGGGAATTGGCTCCAAATTTATATTGCCAAATGTCCTCGGAATGTCCTTAGGGCAGTTTATAGCTGGCTTATACCTGTGGCAATTTCCCTCGCCAAAGAATATTGCCAAAGAACTACACAAGCACAAAATTCCTTTCTTTCGCTGCTGTTTGTTGGCAAGATAACTTAATGTCTGTGATTAGAAATACGTAAAAATTTTGTTATTATTATTATTATTATTATTATTATTATTATTATTATTATTATTATTATTATTATTATTATTATTATTATTATTATTATTATTATTGACTACATACAAGCGTGCGATAAATTAATGCGTTAATGTTCATGCTATTTTAATGCTTACAGTTATTTTGGTAAGTGCATATTGATTTAAGCGTACTACAACTGCATTTTGTTTCCTTTATCCTGCTTCAAAACTCGGCACGCCATCTGATATTTAGGGTAAAGGATATGGAATACCGCCATCTATGTATAATTATACGAAGTATAAGTTTCTCTATAGGGCAACTGTACTAAAACACAATTGCAACCAACTTCATGTGTATGATAATGTCCCACACGTGAAGGATATCTTACATCGCCAATCAGCACTAAGAATAGCACATATAGGAGTGTCGCCCTCTATTTGTTACACTAAAATACACTGTAGCGCCATCTATGCGTAGGTAGCTATAAAGTTGATATCCCATTAGTACAAGCATGTGGCGTCAGTATATGTGTTCACTTTAGATCTGACTGCTGCTGCCATCTAGCGGTTAGTATATACTTTTAAACGTGAACAATAGGTAGCGCTGATATAGCCACAGCCTATGCGTGTAGGGCACTGTAAATTTGTTTACATTGTTATTAATGCTGTTAACTTTTACATTTTAAAAATCATCCGAGTGTGCAGAGCCTTTTGTTTTTCCTTTGTAATTTTTATGCTACCTATAGTTGCTCTTTAACTACAACATTATAAACTTATTGTATTGAGTAAATTAGTTTAGAACATATTATTAGTCATATCATCAGAATAATCTGTGTATTTCATAATTTAATATAGAAAATTATGCAGCTGAGCGGAAAAATTTTTCATCATTTAATTTAGTCAACGTCGAAGACAATAAAATAATTTGCTGTCAACGCGTTGATCTTGCTGTCCTTGCCAATGCTCGCGCCGAGGGAGTTGGCTGACTGCGAAGGATAGGGGGGCGGTGTATCCCAGTTACAAGACCAACCGCAAGTCGCAAGTATCCAAATGATGCCAGGACGCATGTTGACTTAACGTGCTGTCAACAAAAGTGTCGTGTCCTGTCTGCGCTGATTTCGCAATTCATTTTTTTCTTCGCACTTTCTGCACGAATTAATATTTAATGCAAAAGGTGCCGGGACAATAACAACAACAGCAAGAGCAACAACAAGAACAGGCAAAAAGGAATGGATAGATAGAAGAAAAAAGTCGCAACTCACTTTAATTTAGCAAATGTCAAAAATGTTGCCAGCCAAAGGATGGCAAGGCAAAGCGCCCTGTCGGTAGGAGTCCTGCTTCTCTCCTCCTCCCTCCCTCTCTTTTGCTTGTAACCATTTTTTTAATAATCTAAAAATCTTTTGAATAGTACTACCTAACCTAAACCCTAAAACGCGAATGCCCAAAAATTTGTATGCCAACAACAAAAATTCATCAATTTCATTTTTGGGCGCAAAGATTCCACATTTGCCTACGAAGACATCGCTGACAACCCCCGAAGTATATTTTATATATTTTTTTGTTTTATGCGAGTCCTGTTGCTTTGGCGTCAAACCAAGCTTAAGCACAAAAGCGCTTTTGTTCGGCCTGACTAGAGTTGGTTAGCGTTTTGTTAGGGGACAGGAGAACCGGGGAAACTTGTAATCAAGCGCATAATGAATCGTCTCAAAGTCAGCTTGCAAGCCCTATTCTATACATTAGTAACACCACATAAGATGAGTTATAAATGTGAATGTATGTAATGTAAATTTACAAGTTATTGCAAACAAGTCAGTTTCTATAGATAGATTTACTAAAATAATTATGTGGGTAATCCTTAAACAGAAAATTGCTGAGAGTCCGATTATCTAAGGTATTGAATATAAGTTTTGCTTTGTTTCAAAAACTTCAGACTTCAGATAGGTTTATTTTTTTCGGCATAATGTTTATAAATTGGTATTAAATTCTGGTAAATCTTTAATTTATCACAGCTTAGGCCCAGTGGCCGATTTTATTAAAGGGCGGTTTAATGGTGTGCAGCGTGCCAAACGGATGCACCCATTCATTGTAGACCGACAGCTGGAAGACTATAAAGGCTGTCAACATGAACAGCAAGTAGTAAAAGAGCGACATGCGAAACTGGTTGCCGCTCATCGAAACGTGAAAGAGGGTGCCGAAGAAGATGACCAGAAAGAACGATAGGCAGGTTTCCGCGTGGGCAGTGCTCTCAATCTGTAAGAGGTAAATTAAAATTAACAGGTAAACAGATAAGAAGAGAGGGGAGCCTACAAAGGTGTTCTCATTGTAGCAGGTGGTGAGCACAATCTCAGGCACAGCCATGTATGTGTTGTACGTGACTACGCTCATGACCACGCCGTAGGCAGCATCGAGCAGCTTGAACCGGATCAGATGGACGAGCACAATGACGAGGACGAGAGCATCGGCACTGTGGAAGCACAGGAGGCAGATCAAGTCGGGTAAGGGATGGAAGCGCATGCTCATGTACTGCCACGTGAGATTGTCCAGCTCGTAGAAAATGACGTGCATCGACACGGAGCAGGTGATCATGCCCGTAATCGAGTAGATACACAGCCAGACGTGGCTGGGTTCGCGCAGCGAATGCGTCGTGATCCCTACTGTAAAGGCCATGGCCCAGCTGCAGATGAGAACTGAAATCCAGACCTTGGGGCCCGGCTTTAGGCCAATAAATAGAAAGGGAAATACCAGGAAGCTTAAGCAAACCACGGGCTTGCACCAACCGTGCATCGGTCGGTGCTTGTCTAAAACGGGTACTATATTGGCCAGGATAAAGTAGACGGGCGTCTGTAAAGGAAATATTTTCAGTTGTGGTAGGGATATATTTAGTTGTGTCAGGCGACTCACAAAGATAATGACTACGAACTTGTAGCGTTCCTTCATGTTGGCATAGCCATTCACAGTGCTCACCCAGATGTGGTATTTATTGAGATCCTCCCGTTTCGGCTGTAGGTAGGCCATATCCACATCACTGGCCAGATCCGAAAGCCCCTCCGAAGATACCTCCTCCGTTTTGTTATCCACACTACTGTTGTGTTTGCGCTGGGTTTGGTAGGACAAAATGAAGACCACGAGCATCATAAGCCAGAAAATCCACAGAAGTGTCCAGGCACCGTACTGTAGCAAATGCGTATCTGCATAGGCCAAATCGGTGGCCCCAAAGAGCTCATATTTCGTGCGCACCATCTGCATGATCCACGTAATGCCCACGAATATAAAGGACATATTACACCACCAGATCACGCCATTCACATGATAGCCACCGATGCAGAGTACCAAAACGCCCACCACGAAAGTGCGCAGAATATCGCCAACCGTTGCGCTGAATATCAGCGAGGCCACGCACACGTGACAATATCGACAGTTTAGCCAGGTGATTAGATAGGACGGCACATAAAGGCAAAACCCAAAGTAGATGAAACTATACGCATACTCAGATATGGGCACCAGATCCATTAGCTCCATAAAGTTGGGCACGCAGCTAAACATGGATGAGCATAAATAATTATAACGAAATTATCTAAATACAAACTAAAAAAAATCCACATTTAATTACGACGGATAGCATTCCACATAAACCGAATAACAAAATGCCAATAAGAAGAATTTTTGTAATTAAAATAAATTGGTCTTATCATAAAAATTTACTCTAGACTAATATTAAACTTTTTTGTTCGATTTTTAAGAATTAAATACGCCACAGTAATATAATTTAGATACAGATTCTTATCGTTAGTTGAGCAATTAAAAAAACATATAACTATACTTGATTTTTGGTTTATACATAGGAATGTTCAGGAATTAGGTTCTTATGGTGCGGGTCTAACTCAGCGGCTTGTGTGATTTTGTCCATATTTATGAAAGAGTGCTTGAGGATGAACATATGACAGGTGAGGGGTAACCCTGGTTGTTTTCTCTAAGTGTATGAATATACTTACAAGTATTTCACAATCATGTAAAGCACGTAGTGCATCAGCAGGAATGGTATGGCCAAAATAAATATGTAGCTGCTATCCCAGTCGAGATTAAAGGTGCAAAACAGCAGCTTGAGATAATCGATAAAGTAGACGAAATATCCGCAGCTCGGATTTATCTGAACCATATGACACAGCTCGCTGCTATTCGGTTTGAAATTTTCGGGATAGTAGCAGACGCTCTAGTGAAAGTTAGTTCAGTCTACATAGATATACATGGGTGGGGTATATCTTCAGTTATATGTGGCCTTACCCCATTCCATATGTTTATAAAAGATATATGACGTCGTAGGCGGTGCAGCGATTCGTTGGCATGTATAGGGTATCCAGCGGACGCTAAATACATTATGTTAGTTTATATGACCTGAAATATTTATACAGTTGGAATGTATTGAATATATATTTACGAGTATTAATTAAATAAGAAAAGCTACTGAGATTGTGTTATATTTTGCGGCTAAGGATACACCATACCAAAATCTAGAAACTTATTTTTCTTTCATTATTATTTCATTGCAATAGACAATCAATCTTTTTGCAAACAGAGTAAAAAAACTAAAGAAGGCACACTTTTGCGCAGGATAAATCGGGTTTTACTCAGGCAAATGGCAATTTTTTTTGTGAGAACGAACAGAAGGATTAAAGTATATTGATTTGGTAATTATTTGGTAAACAAATCTTAGTTTTTGATTAAATTTTTTCAGATTTGTTTACAATTGCAAATATATTTAAAAATAAAGTATACAAATCGATGCTCAACCCCCGAATGTCCTTTTCTGTTGATCGGCCAAGTGCATCGCATTCGCTTAGCACCCAACATAAGCCCAATGCCCTCGGGTCCTGCACACGCCAAGCGCTGCATTTGCCCCTACCGTGACAACAATAAAGGACATAAGCTATTGTGTGCACATTCATATAAGAACACAAATGAAAATGTATAAGCATGAACAGTAAATGAAAATGTCATGCAACCAATTGGCAACACCGCTGACCCCTGTCCAGGGGGCAGGACAAATGGCAAATGGGACTGAGTGCAGGCTCGTGTTGTGGCTTGGTGGTTGCATTTCAAACAGGACAAAGACAACTGAGAGTGCGAGAGAGAGAGAGAGAAAGAGGGAGAGTGACATGTGTTTACGCCTTGGTTCCCTCTAGGGAACGAAACCGGTTGGCTGCCGGAACAGGGGCCGTGCTCTGATCGTGGGCACGCGCCTCGAGCCGGTTGGGCAAATGACCTGAGGTCAGTTTTAATGTTGCGTTAAATTGGACAAGGCTCATTTACAAATTGATCAACCTGAGCTAATGGTCTTTAAATAATCACACGCTCACACACAAAGGATGTGGACGAAGGCATTCGGTGGTCATTTGATTGCCCAAGCAACGCGGTTGGTGGTCAGCGAACGGAAGTCGATTATTTGTCGTGTTGTGACACACGTTAAGCCGCCGGATAAGTGGACAATTGGACAATGGACAATGGGCAAACCGGTTTGCAATAAGATTGAAAACGATGTAAAGGGCTCTTCGCTTCTACCCCCCTGTCTCTGAGGGCAGTCAGGCAAACGAGCTAGCGCACAAAAAAGTTGAAGCATCATTTGGGCAGACCTCATAGAGTAATCACTGAGACGCAAGCGTTACAGAAACTGGGGGAAAAAAGAGAGAAAACAAACAAACGTTGAAAAAGAAACAAAAAGTGCGAAATAAAAAACGTAAATGCAAACGGGTAAAAAAAAAATGCGCAGATACTTGAGAACCAAACAAAAATCTCTGCACAAAATTAAATTTTATAATACGAATAAAAATAAAAAAACTCATCTTTTTATACTTTGCTTTGTTTTGGAACGTTTTCTCTACTTTTTTTTTGTAAACTTTATTTTTTTAGTTTTGCGCGCTTTCTATTTCAGCGCACATTTTTTGTTTGCCAAGTTTCAGATTTTACTCATTTATTTGCTGCATTTTTTTTGTTGTTATCCTTTTTCATGCTTGTTGCTAATTAAGGACACGTAAACTGTGAATTTGCTGTTTGCGGCTGCCTTTCGACCAGCCACAGCAACGTCTCTCAAGTCTTCTCCCTTCGAAAGAGTTTAAATTTAATATAAAAAAAGCTATAAAATATTTTTTATAAAAATGTGAAAAATAATTAGATTCGTTTTGAAGAGATAGAAGAAAATTGTTCACCAAAAAATATATATATTTTTCTTTATAAATACATCTAAATTCTTTAGTCTTAAATTTCTTACCAATGACTGTTGCAAATAAAACTTAGCTGCCTTTCAAATTATAGGAAAATTATTTAAAGTAAGAAATCGAAGAGCTGTAAATATAAGATTCTAGATAAATATGTAAATTAAATGTATACTCTTACAACCAATTTATACATGTTTTTAACTTACATATAATTTAATAAGATTTCTACTGGGTTATCTACATCTCAGAAAGATTTGCACATCTGTCTCACATTATGTTACATCCCCAAGATACTTTTCTGGCTTCACTTAATCGCCGGTTGCAAAGTCTTGAGACAAAATTACAAGCACTTACTTAAGCAAGCAACTTTTTACCATGCAGTGTGTTATAAGGAGGGGGCGTATCTGCAAGATGTGTCTTGTAACTGACGCGTTAACAACACATCTACTGCATACTCGAAGTCTGCAGGTTACACAATTTTTTTTAATATTTGTTGTCCCAACAGATAGCAGACAAACCGAAGTAGCCCCCTCATCTGTGTTCATAAGGGTACGGCGCTAAAAAGTATGCAATGGCTTTTTAATCGAGCGTTACATTTATTGCCACAATGCGTATACGTAATACGAACTTTACTTGAATGGAAAAGTTGAAAGAACACCGTTTGCCGAGCTGAGCCGTGTGTTTACTTTACGTTTTGCCAATTTTTTCTTTTCGTTTGAGGGAGGGTAGGGAGTCAGAGGCTGGTCGCAAAAAGTGCTCAGAGTTATTTTACTTGCGATTAACTTATTTCCGTGTGGAAATTTTAAGCATCTGTTTACGTTGGCCCCTTTGCCGGGAGGTAACAAGTAAGAACATTGCAGTCGGGTGTAACTGACAGCGTTATACTCGTTCACAGTAAACTGTTAACAACTAAAACATATAGCATGACAATATTTGTGCACATAAAAATGTAGAATATTATATATTATATTTAATTTAATACTCTAATTATTTCTGCAACCTAAGCGTAACTTTAAATATTTTAAAAATAATTTTATTCATTTTTCTTAACATAAATACATTTTGTGTTTGAGATTTTCTTTATAGTGTTTTTTTTTTTTGTTTTGCATTTCTTGTTGAGCTTTCTATTTATTAAATGTGAAATGTATCACATTACCCCGTGGCCCGCTTGGATGTCAGCCTTAAAGCAAACAAACTTAATCAAATCTGTTGAGCAACCGCAGCCCAACTCAACTGAAGTCAAGTAGACTCCGACTCCAAATCCAGTTGAATCTTTGTCTGTTGTCTGACAAATGTCGCCTGGAGAAACAGGACTTGAGTTCGTGCATGCATCTTGGCCAACATCTTGCTGCATATGCTTCACCGGGCAAACGGGTGACCACAAGGCTTTCCCTGCTCATGCCCCCGCCTCCATTCTGCCCCAACCTGTGGCAAGTTATGCGTGGCATGCAGTCAAAAATAGTGTCTAAGAAAATATTATTGCTGACTGTGCGTCGAGAGCGACTGATGAAATGCTTAAATATAATAAGAACGAACAGGCAGTGGGTCTGAGCCGTATATCAGTGGCCTGACAGCCAGGCAGGACGCTCAAGGATATGTGTGTGTACGTGTGTGAGGGGCACGACCGCAAATCAAACTCGTTGCAAAAGTTTTTGGGCTCCAGCGTTGGCAACATGTGATAAGTTTATTGTCTTGCCGCATGACGCACACATTGTCAGTTCCCCTGTCCCTTTTTTGAAAAGGACTCTTTGGTAAAAAGGACTTTCTACAAAAGTATCGCATTTCATAACAGAAATACAGAAATATGCTTTCTTGGTCTATAAATTAAGTTGTCTCGCCCACAAATATTAATTGCCTAATTAGCATATGCGTCTGACATGACCGGGACACAGGCAACAGGACACAGGACCCTTTTATATCCCCCAACCGCCAGAAAACAGCATAAGAACCAAGCAACAATAGCCACTGACATGGCAGTTGGATAACTCAAGTTTTTCTTCAAGCCACAGGACCCAATGTCCTTGGGGTCTTGGGCAAATGCTCACATATTGTCAAAGGACACGTGACTTTATTTGGCTTGTGGAAACACCTAGAAATATGGGTATACCGAATTATGGTGATATAGAAATAAAAGAAATGCACATATCATTCACACAAGCTGCAAAGAAAAAAGGAAGTTCGGTAACCTTGTTTGTTTGGGCGGCAAATTGGGAAGCTATTATTTATATGTCAGATACCCATTATTATCGGTTATTGTATCATTAAAAGGGCTTGCTATATATATTTTTAAGCATGAGTTGTTTGAAGATAATTCAGACATATATTTTTTTATGTTCCATAAAAAAGTATTAACATTGCACAGTTAATGATTTAGTTTTTTTAGAATATGAACATGATATATATATTTTTTATCTTTAAAATGTCTTGGAGGGTATTAATTTCCCGGCCATCGTCTTTTCTTTATCTGCTTTCAAGTCTTAGTTTGACATGCTCGCATCTCGTCAGCATATCCCTTACGTCCTTTTCTTGCTGTTTTATGCGCAAGCTTTTGTTCTAATTAAAAAATACACATGCTGCCAACGGGGGAAAATGAGAGGGAAATTCGCTGTCGTAATTGAGGGTTGTTGTATGTACATTTCGAAGCTTAATTGTTGTTGTTTTTGCCTTTGTTCTTTATTTGGAGTTTTTTTATATATATATATTTTTTGGGCTTTATTTCTGTGAAGTTCTTGTTTTTCAATGCCCAAAATGTAGGTTATCGATTTTTGTTCGCTTGTCTTAAATTTATGTATAATAAATATGGGTTATATCGAGGTGGACACTTTAAGCGGGGGCAGAAGTTTCATAATTTGGACTTTACAGTAGCCAAGAAGCGCATTTATTTACGAACTCATTTAAATCAATTATTCTCAGTCCCTTGATTCCATGCCCTGCGTCATAAGTAGCTCATAATGAACCTGTTAATTTTCTATTACGCGCAAAAAAAAAACACTGCACAATTCGCCAGAGGCAAATAAAAAAAAACAAATTTTTATTTATATTTTCGCCCAGCTTATGTGGCAAAAACTTTTGCGACTGGGCTCATGCCAAAAAAAAATCTGCGCTTAAGAGGCAACCGAAAAAGTTTTGTAAATATGTTACATAAATATTTTCCGCCCACATATGAGGCGCCATGCAGCCTGGCAGCTGCTCGAAGGACTTTTTGTATGTTCTGCATTTGAGAATTTTATGGCTGCAAGTGCACTTGTAACAATTTCATTAACTGCAAACCTCCCTCAATCCCTTGAAAGGGTGGGGTGAGATGCGCGTTTTAATTGCAGGCAAAGTCCATTGAAGCAGCGGATGAGCCGAAGGAAACCGCAAGATAACAATCCATTAACTTTTTGCCACTCAACTTGGGCAAAACTATGAAGACGAGCTCCTCCAACTCAAGTCGGAACCCCCTTCTCAGCCTTAGTTGAGGCACCTCAGGCAGTTGCTTTGCATATTAAAAGGGAATTTTTTTCATTGCTGCCCGCAGAGTTCAACATTTTTCGTGCAGCTGCTGCTGCGGCTCTTCATCAAGCGTCAACAGCAGCAACAACAAACCGTACAAATTATAAAGGATAAACAAGGATACGAGCACACACACACAATTCACATTTATATTCAGTTTTGCTTGTTTTTTAACACTCAGGGCATAGCAAGTTTTTCCACTTTTTGAGTTCTTAAATGCAGTTCTGTTTTGTTGGAGTTTTCTTTATTTGTGTGTGAAATTTTCAGTCTATTAATACGGGGTAAGTTGCCTTTAAAGTTATCAACGGTTTGACTAGTAGTTAAAGTCATGCAGTCTATCAAGAAAATAATATTTTATCAATCCATTTGATTTGAATATATCATGTTATCTCAAAAAGAGGTGCTAGTTAGTTCAGAAACGTTGTAAAAATTTTAAGCTATTATCGTTCCATCTAATCAGAAATATACGCTACTAATTTTGGGTAAACTTTAACCCCATATTAGAAATATTCGAGCAGCCCTTAAACATCAGCTGCTGGGCTCTGCTTCTCCGAGATGAGAGATGAGGCCCAAGGCAACCCCTTTAACCCTTTTGGGTTTAACAAAATATTTTTTGAAAGGACCAACAGCTGTTTTTTGTGTTTGCGCCTAGGATAATGTTGTGAGTCGAATTCAAAGGATCAGTAAGCATAAAAATTTGAATATTTTATGGTTGCAGCCAATGTGATCTTCCATCAGGATATTGCGATACAGGCATATGTAAATGTTCCCCCACCTCTCCTACCGGATGCTGTGTGCGTGTCTTGAAATAGAAATTGAATTTGAATGTGAAAGAAAAACCCCCCTCTGGAAAAAGGTTCTGTTTCGTATGTTCGTTTCGATAAAGCGATAAGGCTGTAATAAAACTTACGACACCAATACACACACACACACATGTCCTTGACCACAGGAGATTAGTACGTGTGAGATGTAGGTCTAAGAAACCCTTTCGCAACACTTGGCATTGGGGCGTGATTAATGAAGTGTTGATCAAATCAAAATTAATGCCAAAGTTATGCCTCTGCCGATAAGAAAACTGACCCAAACTATAACCCCCCAGCCCCATGTGTAGAAAAAGGGGGGAGTGGGTCGTTATTTGCTGCCAACATGTGCTAAGTGGCATGTGGTCAAAATGGGACTCGGACTCGGACTCGGACTTTAGACTTTGAGTTCTGGTCAAGAATAGTTTCAATTTACGCCTTATGAGCAAACATTCATCACGTTACGTTTTGGGACGGTTTTTGTGTGCTAACGGCACAAATGTGAAATGTCAAAAATACACACATACACACACCTCCTTTTTACTCCCCCATGCATATATTTATTTGAGGGCTGTGCAGCTGTTAGTGCAACCCTTTTCCAGGCCAAAATGGGTTAACTGTCCACCGTAGCTGTAGCTGTAGCTGTTGCCGGAGTGTCCGGTTTTGGAATAATTAATCACAGGCTCACATGCGATTTGTAAAGTTAATTGCCGTGGCGAAAGCGCACGTCGAGAGAGGGTCCCTTCGTCGTTGAGGGGGGCAGGTCTGCTTTTAAGTGCTCTCGGCATGTCTTCAATTACTGACAGTTTAGCACATATTCCAATCGCCCGGCCAGGTCAACCTGTAACGTGTTTCTAGCTGGCGTTACCTACGCATTTAATATTCATGTCCTATCTCCGTACAACCAATGCCTTAGTCAACTCTCATCGCAACTATTTTTAGCATCCTTGAGTTGACTGCAATGTTTGCCGACACTCTGAAATTCCCTGTGCAGTCAGTTATCCTTATGCTTCACTTGCCAGTGCATCCTTTGAAGTGTTTCACTTGCAAAAATGTCATAAAAAATTCATGCCAGCCACCGCAGTGAGGTGCTTAGCTGTAAAAACAAACACAGACAGCACAGGATAATAATCGTGTTGAGGTCCTTTAGCTAACGCATGCAAAATGCCACAGGAAAGTGAAGTTAAGCATATTACGTTGATATTTTGTTGATGGAAATTAATTATAAATAATTATTCATAATTAAATTTCAGGCACAATCATCTGGAGATCATTTGTAATGACGAAATGAATAATACACATTCCCAAATCACTACTTTTGCATGCATTATATCAGTACTTATTTGAACAAAATATAATTAATGGATTTTTTTTCTTTTTATAAAAGTTTCTTTTATTATTTATTTTAGTATAATTATATTAGATGCATAGCATTCCTTACACATTTAAATTATGTAGAATGGCAAACCAAAGACCAGACAAAACCAAAGACAAAACATAAATCAAATTTCAATTTCGCCAACCTTGCCCTATACGGCTTTAAAGTGTCCCCAAAACAACAAAGTTCACAAGTTATTTATTGATTTTATTATTTAGTAAAACTTTGTCAACTATTTCAGTTGTATAGAAACAAAACAGATGCGGAAATCCAAGAGGAAGCTGAGAAGGGCGAGAAACAGCAGCCCAAGGCCCAAAGGCATGACATTCACAACATGTGTGGGAATTAGTTTTCACTTTTAATTTGATTTTGAAAATAGTTTTGATACCAAAAGCTGGTCGTCAGAGGTCCCCCGAGATTGTAAGAATGTGATATGATTTGTGATTTTATTGTAAAACTTTAACTTTAATAGAAGTAAATATAGTTTACCGAAATTTACGATCAATTGTGAGTAACACCCCACACATCACACTCTCAAATAAGTGCAGCTCATATATTACTTTTCACATAAAAACAGAAATGAGTATGTTGTTATTTTTATGGAGAACAATTACGCACAGTAAAAATATAATTAGAATAATTACTAAATTTTGGTCATTAAACTTGAACTTTTATGGGCAACTTCGCCCAGCTGACATGCAAACTGGACCCATGCAGGCATAAATAATAATAGGAAATGAAATACACAAAAGCAAACAGAAAAAAGAAGAAATTTCACACGAATATTCATAAATTAATCAAAAATATTGTTTACCAAATGTCCAGGCAGGCAGAGGAGGAAATGTGAGAGTTGAACTCTCCGCCCACACGCGACAATTGACCCTTTTGTTAATTAAATTTCAAACAATGAAAGGACATTACGTGTATGTCCCTTCACTGTGTGTGTGTGTGTCCGTCATGATATGCAAACAAGCCAACAAAATTGAGTATGAACTGTTTGCCAAGCTAATAGGGAAAGTATCGTTCGGGTCTAGATATATCGCTGCAGATAGTGTCAAGGTAAATTTGAACTAGGTACGCTAGCAGCGCACAGTGGTTATAAACAACAACTACAACAACAGTTGAAATTGCCCATAAATTTTGTGCACTATTTTGGGTCAAAAAAAAAGACTTAAAGGGTTGATGTTGACAGGCGACGAGCGAGACACCCCACTTCCCCTCCGTTGTACGCTCATGTAGTGGCCTGCATATGATGTTTATCCAGTGGCGTCTATTAGCCCACATAAATTATTAACGCGCATTCTCGATGTGCATGTAGTTTATTAGCACTTGAGACACTTGGTTACTCTGTGCGTGTTTTGTGTCTTTGTGGCCGTGTGTCCTTTTAGTGTCCTTTGCATGTTTGGGCTATTGGAAAATTAACCTCTTTCTCTCTCTCTCTCTCTCTCTTTTATGATGCGCTGTGTTTGTTTTCTATTTGTATTAATTTACATACGACACGCATTCTGGCACTTTGGCCGCATCCAGAAAGAGAAAGGTTCGATGTGGTCTGGAGTTTATGATATATGCGTGCGTCCCCAAATGATGAGCGACTTTCAATTAGCAGGCGGACTGGCCATTAAATTCATGTATCTAATAGAGCTAGCAGCGCTTCAATTTTATTAAACTATCGCTTTTACCCGGCTTTGTTCGGTCAAAGAATTTTTATATTAAATATACAATACATTTTCTCATTTTCTCATAGTTACTACATATATCATTAAAATATTAGATTTTTGGTAAAAGAATTTACTCAATTGTATGTTTGAAAAGCATTTATTAAGCGGCTTTATCAAGGACAAGTGTTTTTCCTAAATTTCAATTATCCACTCGCCACAAACCGTTTTATATATTGACATAAAATACAATCTCATAATTAATGCTAAAATAACCTCAATGAGACTTACGTATATTTGGAAAATAACTAAAGAGTAAATAAAATTTAATTTGCATAGATAAAAGCGGAATATAAGGTATACTCAACTCCCCTCGGACCTGCCACGCCAAGTCAATAAAAGTCGCACTAAGGTATGAAATAATATTATCAGATAATTTCTTTGGCCCAAAAATGGTATCAACGCATTTGTGTGGGCGCTTTAATGCGAATGGACAGCCGCAGAAACCGCGGCAGCAAGAAGAGAAGAACCCAAATCAAATCAACGGCCAAAAGGAAAGAAGATATAAAAAAAAAAGAAAGCACGGATGCTGACGGGCCACATTAACGAGCAAGGACATTGACCAAGTAGCAGAAAAGGGAGCTGGGGTCTCTGGACATATCTGGAAGTCGTTGCTGTCGCTGCCGCTAGTCAATAATTCAGCTTATCACCGGCGGATATTAGAATGGAAAACCCAGAGGACAACACATCCGGCGCCGCGAGCGCGCATCAATAAAAACACATTTGAATGCGGCCCCGCATCACCCCGCCCAGTGAAGCAACCTATTGAGAAGGTGTTCATGTTTATCAAAGGCAAATGCAAGTAATGTGGGTGTTCGTGTGAGGGGGGCTGGGGTTGGGGTAGTGTCCACTTTGGCAGCATCTCAAGCAACACTTTTCAAGTGAAAAGCTCGCGCACTTCAAGTCAAAACTTTGGCTGTATTCTCGCCGACTTGGAGGTCTTCCCGCTCCATTCGGCTTGTCTATGCTTTGAACTTTGAATTTGACTTTGGGGCTGCGGTGAATCGCATCTTGCAGTTTGTCAGCTTGTCAACCCTCCAAAGCGTCGCACTTTATTCAAATTGTAAAACCGTAAAAAAGCAAAACAAACTCAACAAACCCAAACTACCACTGACCCCCCCTTGGCCAAGTATTTGCTCTCGTTCAGTTCGATCTGTATTTGAGATGTTGTTTTTCTATTTTTCGGGTGTCCTGCGCCGTGAAGCATCCTTTAAAGTGACGCGCAGCTCGTAAATATTTTCCCTAAGCAAACTTTCTGTGCTGACAATGCTACCGTTGGAAAATATTGAATTTAGTTTTTTTTTTTCAATCGAATTGAAGGCGGATAAAAGTTAAAATTATTTTGTATGGTAGAAAAGATAGGTAAAAGCTTTGCTTTAGTTATGTCGCCTTGAAGCTTGAAAACTTTTTAAACTTTGTTTTACAGATTTTTATATTTAAAAGCTTACCCTCCATAGCATTTTAAACCTCGAGCTATTAAGAGCTTATGAAAAATATGTGTAAAATAAATCTATGAGTCAGCTTTCACTCATTTACAGCTATTTTCAGATAACGACACCGCTTCATAGGTTTTATAATGAAAATTTGATAATCCCATTGGCGCACGAGTCTTTAAAGATGACGCATTAATGGGTAATTGCATAGAGAAAACACGACACGCATATAAAAAAGAGAAAAATGCAAAATTTGTTTATTTAATGGCTGTTCTGTACAAATTGCTGGCAATAATACGAGTACCCCTGCTCTAAAACCCCTAACCCCACCAATATTCCAAAACAAATGCTGTCTGTGTATCAGCGCGAATCAGTCAAAGGTCGTTAATTTTTAAAATGAGCGTATAAATTCTGAACAATCAAGTAAAGAACAACAGCTATATATATTTTTCACTTCTTTCTCTCTCCCTCACGCTTTTTGCATATTGCACAGGGGACAAGCGCATAAAATATGACCAGCAAATGGCTTCAAGTATTCGAAATTGCCCATTTCTGAAAAAATAATAAAATATTTAGCAAAGTGTTGAAGATGGCGTCCTTTTTGGACCCGAGAACCCTTCCAGTTTGCCATGCACTGGTTACCCTCTGCCAAAAAAAACTCATATGCATACTTCCCCAAATGCACAAAAAAATTGCTACAAAGCTTTACGAAGTAATTGACAGGGGTTGCCCAGCATCCGCATTCGTATTCGCATCTGAAACTGCGTAATGTGTTAAATTTTAGTTGTCGTGTGCGCCATTTTTTTGCACGTTCCATAAATTTCATCTCAGGCATTTATAAATCAAATATAACATCTGCCCCCATTTCCCACAGTCTCTGTACCCACCATATTTTATGTTTGGCTTCAAGTCCTGTTTATTTCCGCTTCCGCTTTACAAGTATTCTCCATT
The DNA here is from genome assembly GCA_004143825.1 of Drosophila micromelanica. Classification (NCBI taxonomy): domain Eukaryota; kingdom Metazoa; phylum Arthropoda; class Insecta; order Diptera; family Drosophilidae; genus Drosophila; species Drosophila micromelanica. Next base: position 40,019 of record SCDY01000479.1, read on the forward strand.
AATAATACGCTTGTTTTTGCATGACATGCCAAAAGTATTGAATATTAAGAATTATTATAGATTTTAAGGCAATAACTCAAGAATGTTTTCGAGCGGGCTCGCAAAACAAAGGAGAATAATTGGAACTAAGCTTAAAATTCACAATAAATAAGAGAGCTGTTCTTTAAAGATATTTAAAAATTATCGAAAAAAAAAAATCCAATAGGAATAACATTAACAATGATTTTCATCAAATTTCAACATAAGGTTTATTAATCCCAAAAATAAAAATGTTATTAGTAGAATTCTTATTTTACACATATATATAAAGAAAAATAATGATTCAAGGAAAAGGTAGAGAAGCAAATAGTTCGTTTTAGAGAATTCATTAGAAAATACTATCTACCGGTTTTATTAGTTTCCCACGTAATACATGCAAAACTTAACACCATGTTGAACTTTCAGAACCTTTTTTTTAATGGTTCACTTTTTCATTAACTTTTCAGTCTATAGAAATTGCTATAAAAATTGGGAGTGGGAGTTATAGCTATGTATGTCGAATCTCAGCTGCTAAGTTCTGCTATAAAAATTGCCGCTGCCCGTGTGAAGTGCCAATAGTCAAAGTTTCGTAGTAATATTATCTTAGTTTCAGGTGTAAGCATATGTAATGGCACCTCTTATTGTAAGTTATCTATGAAAAAAGAAAAACTCTACATGCTCAAATCTTTATCCTTGTGTTATTTGCAGTTACTTATCATATCGTTGGCTTCGTGTGTTTGCGGTTTTCATGGTTCCAATTGCAATGTTAAGGATAGAAAAGCAACGGTTTCTCAGGTCTATCTGTCAAAATTGATGCCAGGGACTCTTAAGGGTTACGCAGTGGACTGTCGTCACAAGAGAGAAGATACGAGAGAAGATACGAGAGAAGATACGAGAGAAGATACGAGTGAAGTTACGAGTAAAGTTACGAGTGAAGTTACGAGTGAAGTTACGAGTGAAGTTACGAGTGAAGTTACGAGTAAAGTTACGAGTGAAGATACTGACGACAGCTCAGCTTTAAGTGCAGAGCAATCTGATGAAAAAGTATCGAATGGAAACGGAACCAGCCTCAACGATGATATTAGGGAAACCGTTAAGAGAATTGGCGATGCATTGGGTGACGAAGCTGGCCTGTTTCTTGGCATGGGACATGATTTGATTGCGAAAATGTATAAGAGCAAAACATTTAATGAAATTGTTGCAGCTGCGACGAAATTATTTAACGAGCACAGGGCTGAGATACTCACTAACATCAGCGAATTGGCCCACGCAATACAATTGCCATCGGCTGCCGACACATCAAGTAATTCGACAGAGGAAACAGACATCGACGAGGGCTAGCAGCTTTTAGTTGCTTCAATATTTATAAATCCTTAGTTTAACATGGACCGGAAATTCATTTCAAGCATTAATAATGGAATCAATAATTAAGTATTTGTTATAAATTAATTATGTATATGTTCTGTGGGCGGCATAAAATAAAATTTTTTAAACTGAAATAAATAAACTAATAAACTAAAAATATACGCTATATACGATATGATGTATGTATATGTTTTCAGATGCACACAAAAAGTACACTAAAAACACAAATTTTGATTAAGGTTGAAGTCAGTTAAGACTTTTTAGCTTTTACTGAACTTTTAGTTTGCATTTTCATTCAAATTATTTTTACTGCTATATCAACTGCAGTTGTCTCTATAGAGTGGTAGTTTTTATTATCATTGTTAAGGGTTTAATCCTGATCATGCAACGTATGGCGATAATTTTTGGTCTTTGGCATTCTGTCGAAACTTTAAATGTTTTACACACATACTTTTTCTGGGCCGTATCCGCTTACATTACGGGCTTTTCATAATCAACGATAAGCTCGCAATGGCCTTATTAATTACTTGGTTCGTGGGCAGCCACGACAACTAATTAGTCAAAGTCCCGATGCAACGGACGGCACATCGAAAAGCGGTAAAGTGATTGGCGGCTTGGGTGGCGTAAATATCCAAGAACAAGCTGGTAAATTGACTGGTTTGGCTGGAAACTTCGTCGACAGGCTTCAGCCGAACGCGGGCACACAGACTGCTGGTCGGACTGGCTGGTCCTCTCGTTTGGGTATTGATTGACAAGATGACTGACTGATGGATGCGACTTGGTGAAGTCGATACATTTATTAGTTTAAGGCTTAACTTAATGTTGAAATTGTCAAGAATATATATGGATATCAATAAAGTAATTTTTTAAATTATTTTCTTATAAAATATTGGTTAAAATAGTACAGGTATTTAACTTTATAAAAGATATTTAAAGCTCTTAAGTGATTGCCTGAGAAAATGTTAACTGTGGAATTGTAAAACATATATAAATAGTTCGGTTAAAACTAGTATGTTCCCTAAGCCTTGCGATCTGTGTTCGTCAAACCCTTCGAACCTTTATTATTTAGGAAAACGTAAGGTTAAAATCGATGTTGACTAAACTATAGATAGTTTTTTGTTAAACTTAGTCGAAATGTATGATATTTTGCGTAATTACATGAATTTTAATATATATACGTATTTTCAAAGTACGTTCAAAGGTAACTCGAACTCGAGTAATACCCGAACCCCATGACGAACTCAATTGCAATTATCATACGGAAACAGACAATTTTTAAGCTGCAATATTTGCATATTTTTAATTTAAATTCTAATTTCCCAAAGTTCATAAAATCAGTTGCCTTAAATAGAGCGGTTCGCCCATTTTCAGTCATCAGTTCTTCAAGTTTTGACAACAATGACTCGACTTTTGGTAAGTTATCTTCTTAACATAAGCCTGCTGATTTCTATAATATTTTTATTTTCGGTAGTTCCTTATTCTTTCACTGGCTCTGCTAATTAGCACCGCCTATGGCAATGCTCGCTTTTGGATGAGACTCTTTGGCCTTGCTCCTGTGAATGAACACAATTGCCAGAATTACCCCTACAATTGTCCCGACGATACTGCGACTACCTAGGCTGGAGTTCATCACCATAAAGGCTGCCCAAAAACAAATTTGATCGGTTTGGTTTAAACATACGTATATATTTATATATATATATATATATCTATATAAATAAATATATATCTATATAAATATATATATGCGAAGATTGGGTATAACTATGATTTGGAAAATGTAAAAATAAATAGCCAATAATCTCTACAAATAAAAACTTTTTTGAAATTGGCAAGATTATGGTGTCAGTTGTGTCAAATAGGCAAAGGGTTAGGAAATATATTTGAATATATTTTTTAACGAAAGAAAATTGCTCCCCATTGACCCCCCGCAACTCAACGTAATTCCGTCAAGTCAGCAATCTGAACCGCATTGATAAAGCCCATCATATTCATTATGAGCACTGCGAATGGCCAACAACAATGAGCCTTTACTGTTGTTTGGTTTGAATGAAGGGCTTTACTTGCATACCTAATGATGGTTTGGATACCTTCTCCAGCCTCTAACCCTCTCCTCCACTTTCTGCTCCCCCCTGCCCTACTCTATAACTGTTGTTGGGCCTGATAAGATGACACAAAATGTAAAAATTGACACATAAAATTTAAGTTGCCTGTCGTTCGCCATTTTACTTTTGGCCGCAAACCGCCAACACGCGCCATCCTCATACACATCCTTTCGCTGGGCCTCCGCCCCCTCTTGGCTTTCTTCTCTCACTTTCTCATTCTTATTCTCATTTTTAGCAGCTTTGTTCACCCACTTCGTTAGCTATGTAAATGACTTTGTTTGTTTTCCATTGTTGTCCTCTTTGCCTCTAAAAGATAATTCTGCTGACAAGCTGGCAACGCTGTTATCGCATACACACACACACACACACACACACATATGCGACTCACGCATGTTGAGCGCTGTCTGCGTAGGCACAGATTTTAACCCTTTTAGCCAAAACGCCACCCCAAAATTGTAAGACCTCGCTGTCCCTTATTTACATTCTATATATACCCACACACACACACACACGCGCGCATTCAGAGAGGGGAAATTTTCACGCACATCACGCATGAAAATCGCGTTTTCGCCCCTTACATAAGCCCGCACTCGGCTTGTGTATATAAATGCGCTCTGCTTCTTATATATATCAACATAGATATATACACATATATACATGTATATATACATATTTATGTTTGTGTCGTTGCCTGTGCGTATCCTTTCACTTTTTGGTCGCGTATCCTTTGGCATGCTTTTCTCCAGAGATTTTTCGTCACAGATATCTTATGAAAAATTGTTAAAATTTTTTTGTGTTATTTTTTTTTCGTGAACAAACAAATTGCGCGTCATCTGCTGTGCTCATCCATATGCAGGACCCGAAATTCCTAGCCTGGTTCGATAAGTTTAATTAATGCCCCAGTTATTTGTTAGGCTCAACGTTTTTGGGGTCTATGTAAATAATATGCGCTAATGATATCAATAAATTTGTTCAAAATAAATAGAAGCGAAAGGAGTGGGAAAGTTGGAGTATAGTCAAGGGATTCATAATTAAGTTAGTTTTTTGGCGGCCTATCTCGTGATATAAATGTGTATGCAAATGGATAATATTCTTATTGTTTGTATAGAGCGAAGATAGAAATGATTATTACATGTCTTCAATAGCGTATATGTAGAGTTTTGTATTATAAAAATAGTTATTTACAAAATTTTATAAATTTAAAAATATGTGTGAGTAAGAAATTCTGAAATTTAACCTGTATATTCTTCGGTAAATAATTCAAGTTAAGCTTCATGAAGAGGATTTCTAGACCAAAACACATTCTCTTCTCTGTAATTAATGAAAATTGTTCGTTTGTACATATCCGTCTGGAATTCGGACTACTCTGACTACCCTGTCCCGTAGTTCCCCTAAGCGTAATGTAGAAATTTAAAAGAAATTATACCCCAAGGACAATGTCTGTGTATATCTATGCCCATCTCAGCTCTCCTCAACTCAGCTGCTGTTTGGAGAAATTTTCTTGTATTTTTCTATATTCCGCTTTGATTAACATTCGTCGCCGGCGTCTCCAGCGACGACCATGTTTTTAATTACTTTTGGGGGTAGTTTCGAAAATTTCCTTTCGCTTGCCAGACACAGCGACAAAGAAAGAGAAAGCTCAGCTACACTCAACTTTAAGCAAAGAAATTCATTCGAAAAAAATTTGTATTCATGCATATGTATATATTTATTCTTTTCGCATGTGTTTGATTTTATAATTCTATACGCTGGCACACCTTTGACCACTGTCCCCTCAGGGCTTGGCTTGGGTGTTATTCAATTATAATTTGGCCATCTATTTGTATTGTGTAATCGAGAGAGATATAATAACAAAATCTTGTGGATGTGTGCCCAAGGGCTCGCTTTGGCCCGGATCTAACCACTTGACCATGACACCACAATAACGTTATTATATTCTTGGTACACATAGTGAAAACGGGTAAATTGGTTAATTGATTAAAAGCTCGTAGGGTTAAGTATTTAAACTTTACTTTTATCACGGGTGATAAAAGCCGAAAAAATATATTTCCTAAAGTCACAGCTTCACATGCATAAAATTTTTACACTTATTGAAGCAGTTATAAATCAATAAACAGAGTATTGCGCAGTCTATATATACCAATTGAATCATATTTGTGTTTCCTTTTTTTTCTATTTTTGTTGACTGACCACATGAAACCGGAAATAACATAATTGACCTCAGGGAACAGCAGCAAAAAAAAGGTATCATTGCAAATCGCATCAAGTGACCGAAGCGAACCAAAGCGGGCCACAATGGGCCTTAAGTGATTTGTATCTGCATCTGTTGCGCCGGGCAACCAATTGAGGGTCGGGTCGGGTCGGGGGTCGGGGTCGCTGCTGGTCAGTTGCGGGCCCTACCCCTGTCTCGTTTCTGTTGAGTAGCCCTTGTTTGTATTTGTTTTCCTGTCATTCTGTCTGTCGGTCTGCCGACTGTCCGACTGGTCAGTTGGGCCAGCTTTGTGTGTGTTTATCGCGTGTGTGTAAACAAATCAATTACTGACGCTAAATGCATTTCATTTGTGCGCACTCGAAATTTGAATTTTAAATTAGCCACCCGTTGGCGTTTTTATGGTCAGCTTTGTTCACACCTACAGTCTGTCCGGCGGTCTAACATATAAAGGTATACGCTGGTCTTCATGTCCGAAGGGGTCAACGTGTTTAACGGCAATTTAAGTGGCCTCTAAACAGCTTAATGACCAATGACCAATGCGCGGCTTGACAATATAATTGACGCCTGTGTGTGATTTGCGGCAATACAATGGGGAAGCTTACAAGAGGATCAGAGTATGCTTATATAGGAAGTTTTTGTGAATAGGTGGTGCAGTTTTTATAAATCATTAACAATTAATTAAGATATAAGTTACAGTAGAAAGAGAAACATGGAAATTTGGCAACTATACTGGATGTTAATTATTTTAAGATATATCAAACATAATCAATAGTTTATTGAAATTTCGACTGCTACCTGTAATATAAATATGCTTATTTGTAAATGTAAGCTAATTAAAAAGCTAATTAAAATCGTTATTCATTTCCGTCAATTTACCACAGCTCTTAAACCATTTTTTACACCATATTTCACCGCATCCACAAGAGGTTAGCATGCAATGCACATGCATATCGCATTTTGCATATCCCTTTTCATTTGCATGACACCTGCCGCACCCCCCTTCCCTAACAGCACTTGCACTTGAATGCAGTCTCGATTTGAGGCCTCAAGTGCGAAATAATACTCAGCAAGCGGCTCGTGGGACGTCGCCCTGCTGCTGTGTATGTGGCCTGCATCCTCGTCGGGCGCCTGGCGAATGCTTTAAATAGTCATTTATTACAGTCAACTGCGAGTCAAACGAAGTGCAGCAGCTCCTGCATCAGCCGTCAGGCTGACGTGTTTCTGCATATGCCAAACAGGACTTGTCAGGACACGCCCTCTGCCCGTCTCCCTGCCATCGTTTGACTGCAGTTGCACATGCAATGCAACCGGTTGCATTATCCTTTACAATTTGAATGCGTTTTGTGTTTTATTTTGCACTTGAATGCGCGCCGGGTTGAGACAGAGCCAGGGTTCGGTGCAGGGGCAGGCGCTACAGGATGCGGAAGCGGATGCGCTGGTTGCACATGCTCTGGCCTGAGCTTGGGGTATGGGCTCCTTTGAACAACACACGTCACAGCTTGCAGCTTGCACCTTTTGCAGTTTTCACACTTGGAAGCGGCGCATCAGGTGGCCACTTGGCTGGGGGGCTTTGCTCTCAAGTGATTAGGCGGCCAAGTGGCGCAGGATAAAAGGACATGCCACAAAGCGTTTCAGATGCTTTAATAAATTAACAATGCGGATTTTATGATAATAAATAATAGGATGTAGGCGGTAGGATGTGGGATAAAGGATGGGATATTTGATGATATAAATAGAGTGTGTGGTATAAGAAGTAGGATGTAAAGGTGGGTAAAGGGTGTAGGGTGTAGGATGTAGGATGTAAGGTGTAGGGTGTAGGGAGTAGGATATAGGATTATGATATGGGGTAGTAGAAATAGGAAATATATGCTTGGAATTTGATGTGTAGGAATAAGACAGTAGAGATTAGAATGAAGGAGGTTCGAAATAGGAATAAGGAGAAGGAGCAGAGAAAAGGAAAATAGGGAGTGGGAGATCGGGGTAGAGAGTAAGGAGTAAGGAGTAGAAATCGTATTTCTCTAGGCCGGTTCAATCAGTTAAACAACTTTTCGGCAAAGCTGCGCACAACATTCTCATCATAGTCCTCGATCTCGTCCTCGGCATCGTCTATGTCCACATCGTTGGGACTCACAGGATAGCCCTGCTCGGGCGGCACGATCTTCACGCCATGATCACCAAATAGTAGACAATCAAAGTTGCTGAAGAGCGAAAACTAAAATGTAAACGGGTACAAAGAGAGTATCTCAGGAACCGTACCGTTCGAAGAGCTCAAAGCCCTGGAACTCGCCGGACATGTACATGCAGACATGCATATTCCGACCGACGAACCAAATATCGTGGAACTGAATGCAAGCGCGAGCAAAGTTAAAGCGGGGCGGCCTAAAACAGAAGGGCGGCGGATTCTGGCCAGAAACCTTGCGACGGAACCAAATGTTATTGTTGACCCGCATGCGCAGCTCAAAGGAGAACTCCGCGGGCCGATAGGCGATCTCTGTGCAGCTGTTCATACCGATCACAGAGAGAAATCCTAAAAAGAAAATTTAAAATTAGTCAGGGGTTTTTATATATTGGGAGCCAATTTGGAGCACTTACCTGCACAGCATTTGCATATACCCGTGTCACAGTTACAGGGTATACGGTTGACTAGATTGTTGAGTGTAAAATTGGTTAGATTCAATTGCCGTGATTCCTCCTCGTGGGCCAACTGATTGAGGCGATGGGTTAGAATGCCCAGCTGCAGGGCGGCATCGTAGGCCAAGTCCTCGGCAGGTGGCTGCAGCGGCACTGTGAGTGTATTATGGATGATAATACAGTCTTATGAATGGATGAGCTACCAGTTACCGTATGTGGAGATTTTTACTATATTGTTTATTCTAATTCTTTACAAATGTAATGTATGTATGATGGTGTATTTGGTGAAGGATGTAAGTGAAAGTTCATACAGGGAAATATAAATATATACACCTTGAATAATTATTAAAGTTTATTAAAATGTCCTTCTTAGATCAAATTAAAATTCAGATCAAAATCGGTCATGAATTACTCAGTCTTATAAAAAACAAATAACAGAAATGTGCAACTCGTCAAAAAACCATATTATATAGAACTTACCCCCGAGCAGCAACTCGGAAATGATCATGAATCATTTTTTACCAGAGCCCTTGTTCCTAATTTAGTAAACTTCTGAAACTTCTATAACCAAATGGGATTAGTAGTCCAAGTTCTCTGCGCGAACACAACACAAATACGCAGCAACACAACATTTATAAATATATATGTGAGACATAAAAACGTGTTTAAATATTTCTGCTTAATCATCTTTGGCGAACTTCCGCATTTAAAACAGTTCCGCCTGAAAGCCACTGACGTAGCCGGCAATCGCTGGCCAAAACAATAATCAGCGACTAACAGTTTCAACTATTAACCTTGACTGAGCAGTCAAGCGGAGCTGATGAGACTTGCGACTATTTTTGATGTCAATGAGAGCTGCCAAGCGAGTAGTCACCGCAGAGCGCAACAAATCGAAGCATTGTCTTCGTGGTCAAGATCATGGACACGAGAGCCAGGTAGACTCAACAGAGTGAGAGACGGAGAGAATAAGAGAGAGAGAAAAAAACTGGTAACGCATCTCACAAAACACTTGCAAGACAGCTTCCCTGAAACTTGTGTCCGCGCTTTTCCCAATATTTTTTGACAGATCTGTTGCGTTTATGACTTGGCTTAAATCGACTTTATCATTAAGAATGCTTATGGGAGTATGTGAAAATTATGCCTTAAATGCGATTAATGTGCTAATTAGTTGAAGCCATCGAACACAACCTTCAAGTGCGTTGAGAACGTGGACGGGCGATTAATGTTTGTCTGTGAATGTCACATATATATGGTTTATGGTCGGCATTCGCCATTGTTTTTTACTATCTATCCCTCGACTCTGGGGCTGTAAACACAGTTACCCGGCTATTGGCCATGGATAGACGTCACGTCTCTCAGTGTAACTTGTTATGGCCCTTGCACGAGCCCCACTTGGTTATTGTATAATATTTAATTGGCCCTTTGGCTTGAGTTTTTATATGCTGCTTGACATTCAAAGCCCTGATCTTAGATTGGGGTCTAACGAATTTTAATTATGAAATTGAAGTACCTAATAGAATTGGCGGTTGGATGATTTTGGTCAAGGTTGTAAAAATTGGAAAACGTATTTGCCAATAATCTGAAACTATTCTAGAGGTCGTTGGATTTTTTTCTTTTTACATTACATTTTATATGTTTTTACATGTTAACTATCTAACTATTCTCTTTCATTTTCTATATATCTTTTCTGATTTTATTGATTTTCGTTAGGAAAATGTGATGATATCAATTTAAAAATGTTATAGCATTGATTTGAAAGTTATGTTAGAAACAATTTTTTTGTATATTATGTAAGTAAAATATTCTCTAATTACTAAACAAACTTAATTTCGTTATTCTTTTCATTTCTATTTACAGAATTCATGTATTTCTGTTTTCCCTGTTTTTCTGAACTTATTTAATATATCAGCATAACTCTTAATATGATGTATTAAAATATAAAATAAAACACCATCACATGTAAATTTGTTTTTACATATTTTATTGTACAACTATAAAATCAACAGTGCCTCATAAAAGTTATCACATAGGTACGCCAGCAGGTACGTGTACATTAGAACTAACTATACAAATCCCAATTAGCCGATCACATTTTGAAATCAATTAGCAGTCTTAAGATAGCGATATTTATATATGTACATACAGACTTACGATATGTATAATATATTTACATAATATTTACATTAACAAATTCGTTAGAATATTCGCAATGCCTCCAAAATTAAATTTATGTCAACCAGACGTGAACGAACCGATAAAAAATGGGCATTGCAAAGGGATTTATAAAGTTAACAACTAGATAGTAGAAATACGACATAAAGTAGGAGTTCTTTGTACTACCGGTATCCGATTTCGAAACGGCCAAGAGCGAGGCGACGCACAACAGGTAGAAGAACAGGCGGGAATGAGAACTGGCCGCTGGCATTTTAACTTGAGCTTTAGTTGAGGAACTCTCGAAGGTTGTTTTCTTATCGTCGTTTTGGTTGTTGTTCTTGTTGTTATCTTTGCTGTTGTTGTTTTACTTGATTTCGCACGCTTTATTTGTGTTTTGTATTTTAAAGTCGATTTTTTTCCAGTTTTTAGGCATAAAAAACTCCACTGTTTTGCACGCAACTTTCGCTTTCACAACAAAATTCACTTGAGCCCAAATCTGTGCGTGTTTTGAAGCCGAGTTTAATTCATTTGTCGTTTCTATATGCAATTATCGAATACTCGCGCATGTTTTAGTTATATTATCGTAGATCGCTAGCGACTCGGTGACTTCACACTTTAAAGGCGGCCACAGCTCCAGCTCCGAACGTGCTAATGGCTAAAATACAACTGGCCAAGAAAACGGTAGCGCATGCGCATGCTAAGTGCCAACAGCGGACCAAAGCCACAGACGAAGTCGAAGCCACACTCGGAGTCAGAGCCACAGCCACAGCCATGGGCGGGCAGCCAGCGGGGGCTGGAGGGGTCACCACTTTGGATTGACAGTTTTGTGTTTGGCTGAAAATGTTTTTTTTTTATTTGTTAAGTTTGCGCTCAAAACCAGTATTTTTATGCCCTAACTGAGAGTGTTTTAATATTGTCGTCAAATGTGTTACGCTAAGAAGATAATAATTCCGATTCGATACGATATTTTAGCATGAAAAATGCATTTGTTATCCATAATATCTTAACCTTGAAGACAAACTTTGGCAGCTAGGGCCTTAAGTTAACTAGCTTACTATATTAATGTAATGTAATGTAAGGGTATTTAAGCGTCGACAACCCGAAGATAACTGTTCTCTCTCGTTTATTTTGGTTTTAGTTTTGCTTGGCGCGTATGGCGTATCTTTAAAGTTGAGCACCTCGTTTGGGTCTCGGCCACTGTTATAATTTCTCTCGTAAGTCGTCGGCCCCGTTGGACTCTCACTTTTATAAGAAATTTTAATTAACTTGTCACCTTAAATGGGCTTGCACCTTGCGGCATTTTCATAGTGGCAAACCCCTAGTCCCTACACCTGCCCCGCTGTCTGCTCAGTTCGACATCAATCACATCAATTGTGCCTTTGTTTATATGGCCGTTTGGACATTTGCTTTTTACAGTTAATCAATTTGTTTATATTTACTTTGGGATTCTATTTGTGGTTTTTGATGTTGTTGGTAATTTTGCATTTACGCCAACTGGTTCTACGACTCCATAAATTATTGAACTATGTGCTTTGAAAGTTGTTCCAACTACAGGTGAAATTCAAGTGAGAAATTTTTATAGTCATTTTTCTATTTACCCAAGCAAAGGTAGCGGAATTGAGATATAACATATACATATATAATATATATTTGCATTTCAAGTCTACATAATTACTGTAGTTAATATATCAGGTCTTGCCGCAAAAAGAGCACAGTTTCTACGCCTTAGGTGCTGCTGGTGTATCTGATTGTGTTATTTTTACACTCTGTTCTACATTCGTTTAAACCGTCCAGTCATGGGCTGGCTGTGCAGATATTGAGTGGATTCATTTGCGCATTCAAAACAGGTTTGCTGAATGATTCGCAAAATGCGAAGCATTAATTAAGATTATTCTTGTTGGCTTCAAAGATCGCAGATCGGCTTGTTTATGTGTCAACAAGCCCATCAATATGGAAACTAAGAGTGCGAGCTTGCCTGCTCATGAGATACCCAGTAATGTAAATTGGTAAAGATATTTAAAGTAAAATTTTTATGTGTTAAGCTGAATGAAGAAAATACTTTAATAAGCATAATGTTGATCAAAAATAATTTTTTATTTTACGAATTTAAAATAATTACAGTTTATGATATAAGCTATTATGTCAGCTCTGTTTAATTTAATAGTAGTATATTTAAGTGATACTGACTTTGAGACAACTGTGGTTGGAGTATAGATGACTGGGGTATGGATGTGTTTGTCTTAGCCGAAGGTCACAGCTGCCGGTGCTAGATATGTTGATAATTAATAACTATATTTATAATTTATATAATGATAATAATAATAGTATTTCAAGTCTGTTTTTTGTAAAACTTAAATTACTAAAACAAAATACTTTGGCCTCTAATCATAATAATATCATGCGGAATAACAGTATACAACAGTTATGCATATATTATGAGTATATACATAGTAGCTAAAACTTATTTATTATGCAATATTTGATGGGTTTCTTCAAATGGTAAACAGTTTAAAGTTTCTGTTTCTGTTTTTATTTCTTTATTTTTTTTTGCATTGATTTATCGATTTGCTGACATTGACTTTGTGCGACGTTTGCCAACTGAATATTAAATATGTTTTCCGATATTTGTCTTTGACATTTGCAACAAGCGGAAATGTATATATTTTATAGACCTATAGACTTCTATAAAGTCTCGAACCGATTTCCAATTGAAATGAACGTTATTTAAACAGCAGTTGCAATTGGCCGACTGACCAACTGACAGTTAAGGCTCGAACAGGCCACACGATTGTGTGGCAAGACTCACTAGCGCCATCTATTGACCGCTTAACGAGCTGTTGTTGTTGCTGTTGTGGTAGCTGTGCCATATGATTATCCATTTGTTGTTGTTGATTTTCTTCCAAAGCTACGATTGATTTGTGATGCCAAACTGCAGCCTCTCCTCCCTCCCTCCACTCCCCCCGCGCCCTTCTGTGTCCAACAGCAGCTTCCAACATGACATTAGAAATTATTTTTGGGCTGCTGCTGGTTGTTGTTGTTGTATTTGTTGTTGCTGCTGCCGCAAAAACTTGCACGTAAATCATGTGAAATCAATTTCTCTTGCACAATTTTCCACTTTTGGCAAATATGACGAAAAACCCAAAGCCCGAAAGAGACCAGAGCATAAAAGTCGTGAGCAAACATTTGGTTAGACCGATCCTCGACAGGCTCTCAACATTGCTGTTGTTGTTGCAATCATTTGTTGCTGTTGTTGGTAGCATCTTGCGGTCTAATAATAGCATGTTAACTCATAACATGCTATCAATCACTCCAAAATTCGTATCTGCGGTGGGTTCGAGCCTTTCAGTCGTTGTGGAGGGAGGCGCTGCTGACCATAATTCGCATGTGAAAATTGGAAAATTGTTCGGCCAAGTTGTTGTTGTTGTTTTTGTGTTTGTTGTAGTTGCAGTTGCTGCTGCTGGTCAGCTTGGATGGAGTTATTGTTGCATGCATGCTCTAAAAATAATGATCATGTGTGTGTGTGTGTGTGTCTGTGTCTGTTTGGGGTTTGATCATGATTTGTGTGCTTTTGTCGTGGCGCCAGTTGTCTGCGTACACCAAATTTTCTATCATTATTATGCATGTGAGGCAATTCAATGATCGTAGGCTATAGAAAGTTTGGCAATTACTTTTATGTGTGTATGGATAACACATAACCTTAGATAGGCAATTTATATTAGTCTTAAGGTTAACACGTTCTATTAACAGCTCTATGTCAAAACTAGACTTATCTTTATATTTTTATACATTTTCGCAGTTTTTTTTTCGGTTGATATTAAGTCTGGAAATTTAAAATCGCTTCAGATAAAGTGCTAATATATTTTCGATACGCCCACTGGCGACGTAACAAATCTATTAAATCTATGGAGGCGGATCAGCCGCGAAAATCTCTATCCCCCACAATTTTGGAGCTAGAGTTAGCAAATTGTTTAGTCAGTTTTTTGACGATCGTTTTCGGTTATGGCCAACATGAATTGCAAAAATCTATATTTATAGGCTCTTATTACACTGCAACGTATATTATATTTACATATTATTTTTCCTATCTGTTGCGCTTAAAATTTATCAAAAACTTATAACTTTTACAGTTTCTCATTAAATTCCATTAAAGCGAACCTTACAATGCCATTTATAATAATTCTCTTTTTGATACCCTTTCCCACATTCCCCGCTTTCAGGGAACACTCAACTTACAGCCAGACCAGCAACAAAGCAAATCGAAAAAGTATTAATTCAAAGCACCCTCTTTGTCCCCTCCCCCCCAGGCAGCTCTCTCTCTCTTTACTTTGGGAAATGCACTCGTGTGTTTTATTCTATTTTCATGCACTTGGAATACCGTTGTCTTTTCCTTTTTCCGTGCTTGAGGATTTTCTTTTGCTGCTGCTTTTTATATGCCTTTAAGTATGCAACGAGTAGACTATAGAACATTTTTATACAATTTTGTTGTTCATTTGTTTTACGCCTCAAATGAAATGCCAAATGTAAAATGTGAAATGTAAAATACAAAATGAAAAGAAAACATAATTCTTTTTGTCTGCCAGCATTTTCAGAGTCGGCTGGCGTCAAGAGGGGCGGCTGCCAGCATTGTGAGTGGGGCTTTGCTTTTACTTTTTCTCTCTTTTTCACACTTTTTCTTAATTTTTCTTGTTTTTTTTTTCCTGGTATTTTTCCACACACCTCACGTACGGCCCCCTCTCTCTAGCAGGTGGTAATGCAAGATGCCTGTCCCGCTTCTGCTTTGTGTTACGGGAATTTCAAAACATAGAGGATACTTTTTGCTTGGCTTCTTTTTTTTTTTTTGAGTTTTTTCATATTTTTTGGCATTGCTTTGTTGTGTTAATTAAGCAAAAATGTTGTTATTACAAACACAAGAACTGAACAGAGGCTCTCCACTGGGATATACTACAGCAAATGAGTCGGGATTTTTTCTTTTTTTCGTATGTAGTTCTCACATCTGTATACTGAATGTGCTTGAAATATATATGGGTTTAGTTTATGTTAGCAGGCAGCTATTATAAAGTTTTAAAAATGTGCAATTGATTTGTAATTTGATTAGTTTTATTTTAGTTTATATATACTTTAGATCTCACAGATAATTATATCAGTTCGCGTTGTCCCAACCTTCCCCAATTCAAATTCAAACCTTCACAGCTGCCTTCAAAAGCGCTCAGTATCAAACGTCTGTGTGTTATAATTAACCCTTCATGCAACAGCAACATGCCTCAAGAGTGCATCCAAGCCCCCTTGGAACATCCCAGCCCCAAAATCCCAAACACTTCAGCGCATATTCTCAGCAAAAAATAAAAAAATAAACAGCTTTAGGAACAATTAGTTTATTCTTTTTATTTGCTTTTTCGGGGCTTTGCCGAAAAAATGAAAGAATTGCAACATGCAACAAGCCACATGCCACATATTCTCCAAGGACACTTGACTTTCGGCTGCGCCTTGCTTTTGGGGCTGCATTTCAAACAGAGAGGGAAGGTGTGTATGTGGGGTCTTTCTTTTGGCTGTGTTGACAGCTTTCTTGTTGCACTTTTGAGGGAGCTTGGTGTAGATGGAAAGGGGGTTAGAGTTCAGGGGCAGGCTGGCAACTGTCATGGTTTTTTTTTTGTAAGCTTGACTGCCAACATTTGGCGCTGCCAATTAATTAAGCGAAATAAAAGCCAACAAGCTTGCAACAGGATCTGCCGGAGCGTTGCTTCATTAGCAGCCGTAGCGGTAGTTAGAGCTGTGAGTGAACGAGGGGCGGTGCGGGGAGTGTGCTGCTCGTCTAATTCAATTTGGCCGCCTGCAATTTGTTGCCTTGAAATGCTGAGCTTTAATACGCAATTAGTGCAATTCAATCAGCGCTGCTCTTGGGGGCAGATGAGCTCTGAGCATGCCCCCCGCACGACCCTGCCCCAGCTGGAGCGCCTTTTACCACCTGCGGCTCGCGGTGATTACGTGCAACATGAGCATAAAAATTGCTTACGCTTCACAGGCAAATGCTAGACAAGAACCAGGGCCCAGACAGCAACAGCGACAGCGACTGCGACTGCGACTCCAACTTGGACTCCGACTTCGACTCTGACTCCAACTACGACCAGGAAGCGCACTTGCCCAATGGCTGTGGTGTCGTTTATGGAAATGTGCGCGTTTGGGGGCATGTTGTATGTTGGCGCGCGTTGCATTGTCGGCGCCTTGCAACTTGTTTATGACACATGATGCGGCTGATGGAAATTGCCGTTCAATCGTTGCCGGGCCCCAACTCCCGACTTCCAATTCTCGACTCCCCTTCTCCGTCCGTTTCGCCCGGCGCTTAATTTAGATTAAACGACTTACTGCTTACAATTTATTGGCATTAAGTTTAATTGAACAACAACAGCAAATCGCAAAAGAAACCAAGAGGCAGGAGGTGGTGCAGCCAAAAACAAATACATAGTTGTAGGTGGTCGTTGCCCCAAACTCAGATCGGGCAGCGCATATGCGCAGGTTGCTTTCGTGGCCGTTGATCACGACTCTATTAACAGAATCAGCACTGCCAACCCCGCCCCGCCCCACCTCACCGCTTCTGCTCCTGTCACTGGCACTGGTACTAGTACTGGTCTTGGTCCTGGCCCAGAACCTGGCTCTAGGCCCAATCTCCAGTGGTCAATTATTGACCCTCGTCGCGACATTGACGAGTGTCCGGCGCATTGCGAAATCATTTGCCACATGCTTTTCGGATCTTTGTGGCGCCGACTCCACCTTTTCTTTCTTCCTTTTTTTAGGTTTGTGCTCGCCAACTTGTACCGAATTTAGCAGCTGACATGTTCTGCGAATTGCCAACATGTGGGCCGACAGAGAGTTTCTCATTCTCGGTGTGTTTGTGTAGGAGCCCTGTCTACCGTGGGCACCACCTGTTGTGCCGCTTGTCCGGGGTCATGTCCACACCGGGCGCCTTCGCAGCTTGTTGCTGCGCCTCAATGATTGCTGGCTAATATGAATACATTCATCTTGGCTATACCAACTCCTCCTCTTCCTCCTGCAAAACATTCGATTTTATATTGCTGCCTATCTTGTTGCTGTTTCTGGTTCCTTTTCCAATGCTGCTCTTAGCCTGAGCTAATTGTTATCGTTGCGGTAAGTGTGTTCAGTACATTTTCGAAAACTTTAGAAACTGTTGCATAATTAATGTACTTTGATGCACCCTTTGTCACAGATATTATCATCAGAAGTATTAGGGACGCAGTCCACCAGGCAGGCTTTAGATACTTGAATTTATCCATTTTAGAAAATCGTGTTAAGAGAAAATTTTGAAGTCCTTTTATATGCCAACTTTTACAGTAATGTGTATTGTCATAACAAAAACAAAAACATTCATGGTTCGGTGTCTAGATACAGTCTACATTTCAGTTTAAAAATAAAATTTTTGGTCCAAATTCATGTAAAAAATGTTCAATAATATGATGATAGGTCTCAACTTCTCCAAGTCGTAACTTTGTCAAAACTAAACCGATTTCAGTTTAAAAAATAAAATAAAATTGTTGGTCAAAATTCATGTAAAAAATTTTCAATATATACCCCAGTGCTCCCATATGAGGATAGGTCTCAACTTCTTCAAGTCGTAACTTTGCCAAAACTCAACCGATTTCCTTCAGGATTGTCTTTTTGTTCAAGGTTCGGTGTCTAAATGAATTCTACATTTCAGTTTAAAAATAAAATTTTTGGTCCAAATTAAAAATTTTCAATATATACTCTAGTGCTCCCATATGAGGATAGGTCTCAACTTCTCCAAGTCGTTACTTTGCCAAAACTCAACCGATTTCCATTATGATTGTCTTTTTGTTCATGGTTCGGTGTCTAAATGAATTCTACATTTCAGTTTAAAAATAAAATTTTTGGTCCAAATTCATGTAAAAAATTTTGAATATATACCCCAGTGCTCCCATATGAGGATAGGTCTCAACTTCTCCAAGTCGTAACTTTGCCAGAACTCAACCGATTTCCTTCAGGATTGGCTTTTTGTTCATGGCTCGGCGTGTAAATGAATTCTACATTTCAGTTTAAAAATAAAATTTTTGGTCCAAATTCATGTACAAAATGTTCAATATATACCCCAGTGCTCCCATATGAGTATAGGTCTCAACTTCTCCAAGTCGTAACTTTGCCAAAACTCAACCGATTTCCATTATGATTGACTTTTTGTTCATGGTT